>CM061062.1:134339603-134428368 GCA_030762895.1 Sophora flavescens
TGGGTCCTTTTTTGTTAGTTCTAGGAGTCTGTGAAGACTTCCTTCTCTTCTTATGGATACACTTAGACATAACATGTCCAGTCTTTCCACGGTAGTTACAGACAGGTATGGATTTAATTAATGTTGACTTAACAGACACCTTAAAGGTTTTAGTTGATACTTTATGATGTGTCTGATGGACATATCCAATACCTTCTTTGTTAAGAGAGTGTCTCTGACAGCCAAGCAGTTTTATCAGATTATCTCTGCCATTAACAAATTTGGCAAGAACAGAAGTGAGCTCTTCCACTTTCTGTTGAAGTTTTTCAACTTCTTCAGATTGTGATGTTTCATTTGAGATCTTAGAAACATCAGAATTTTTAGTCTTCAGCTTATTGTTCTCTTTGGCCAGCTTCTCACACTCTTAAGATTTCTACTTATGCTCACTGATGAGCTTTACATACTCTCTCTTGAGGGATTTGAAGGCCTTAGATAAGCAGTTGGATCCCTCCAACACTCCTCATAAGTATTAAGTAATTCCTCATATTCAGAATGTACCTCATTATCTGAATCTGAGCCAGTGTTGGCCATCATACAGGGATTAGCTTCTTCCTCTGTCTCATCATCAGAAGATGTTGACTCCAGATCCTCACAAGTAGCCATCATTCCTTTATTCTTATTTTTGAAGAACTTCTTAAAAGGGACTTTATTAAGTTGGGGACATTCAGCTTTGATGTGACCGGGCTTCTTGCACTCATAGCAAACAATTGAACTCTTGTTTGTTGAAGAGGATTATTTGAAGTTCTTGTCCTTGTTGAACCTTATGAGTGAATTATCCTTTATGAACTTCTTTTTCTGTAAGAGAAGCTTTATCTTCTTGGTTAGGAGAGACAATTCTTCATCACTTTCAGAATCCTTGGGTTCAGACAGGTCAGCATCAATAGATGACTCGTCTGCCGTCAGGGCTTTTGAAACCTTTGAAGATTTTTGATCAGACTTCAAAGCAATTGACTTGCCCTTCTTTGTAGTAACTTCATCACCAAGTTCCTGCTCATGAACAGTTAGTGTACCAAGAAGTTCATCCATAGTCAGGGTAGTGAGATCCTTGGCTTGAGAGATGGCAGTGACTAAAGGTCTCCACTGCTTAGGAAGACTTCTAAGTAACTTTCCAACTTTCTTAGCATTAGTATAAACTTTGGCAAGAGATTTTAAACCATTGATGATAGTTTGGAATATTCCTATCATCTGAGCAACGGATTCTCCTTCCTCCATGAGAAACAGTTCATACTTTCTAACAAGTATGGCAATCTTTGATTCTTTAACTTTGTATGTTCCTTCATGTGTGACAGCTAAAGTATCCCATATTTCTTTTGCAGAATCACAGGCACACACCTTTTCAAATTCTTCAGGACTAAGAGCACAGATGATGTTGTATCTGGCTTTGTGGTTCAGCTCCCACTAAGTCTTTTCTGTAGGGGTCCACTAGGCTTTAGGTTTGTCAGTGTTATCATCATTTTTAGGAATAAATGGACCATCAGTGATGACATCCCAGAGATCAGAGTTTGTAGATAGAATGAACCATTGAAATCTATCTTTCCAATAGTTGTAGTTATCTCCATTTTAGAATGGAGGTCTGGTTAGGGAAGCTCCTTCAGTCTGGTGATTTTCACTTGAACTAGCTCCAGCAGTCATTCCAGAAGTCATGTCTATTCTTCAGGACCATTACCACTACACTGTTAGATGCTCAACCCAGAGGCTGAGCTCCGATACCAACTGAAATAGAAAACTATAAACACATGAAGGGGGTTGAATTGTGTTTATCAGAATTATTTAAAATAAATTCGAAATATTTTCGCACACAGAAGCTAAGTTCAAACAAGTAAGACAACACTACACAGACAGGTGACCTGTCTGTTGAGATTCAACAGAAAGACACACAAGCATACAACTTAAAAAAACAGTTTGATATATACACTTTTGATCCCTTTAGTTAGAAAGCAGATAATATAATCAATGCAACTAAAGAGTTTAAGAGAAGAGAGATTAACATAATTATTTATCCTGGTTCACTCTTCAACACAAAGTGCTACGTCCAGTCCTTGGCAGCACCAAGTTTTATCCACTATAACTGATCAGGTTACAGACTCCAAGTATTATTTTCACACTTAGCCTCTTCAGCCTCCATGACAAGTATTCTTTGCACATTTAGCCTCTTCAGGCTCACTCAAGTTGGTTTAAGAAGTTTGTTTGTAGTAAATACAATCAGACAGACAGTTATTTCACTAACACTCAGTGAATTAAATGTAAGCTTGGGAAAGACTGTGTAATAACTTCAAATGATTGAAGAATACAGATTGAAAGAATGAAGGAATAAATGCACAGAGTAATGACTCTTTTTAATGCTGTGTATTATCTATATCTTCATCTCCAATGGCTTCTGTATTTATAGCCTTCAAGCATTTAAGATCCATTAGAGACATTCCTTCAAATGTTGGTTTCAAGTAAAACTTCATTAAATTCTTAATTGCAATAGAGTCGTTCTGGGCAGCCATTAGTGCAATAGGAACGTCGGTTGTACTCTAACATGAAGGATCATGGCTTTATGCATCGTGCGGTAGCTAAATTAGAGTCGTGCATAATCCTTTTGTACTTTGAAGAGCACATTTCCTTTTTCGTGTAATAACCAAGAGTGCTAGGGAATAAAGTATGTTGGAAACATTCTTTAACCTGATTTCATCTCTGATTTCCTAGGTCGTTTATGAGAATGCTTCTAGACTTTCTTGATAAGCGTGAGATTGAGAAAGAGAGCTTCAGAGTCTTTTGTATGAGGGGACAGCTTCCAAAAGCTATTTGTACTTTGGGTTCTTCATCAAAGAACCACAAACAAGTATAGGAACTTATCAGAAGACACGTTGAAGCATCAATGTAGAAAGTCAATAATCCTAGTCAGCAGACATGTTGACTTTTGCTTCTCCAGACAGGTGATCATCTATGTGAGCAGACAAGTGAGAAGGTGACTTCTTATTATTTTGATCTGCACACTAGGTAGACAGGTTAGCAACCAATACGAAGGTTAATTAAATCATTAACCAATGTTTAGTTTTCTACAAAATTTAGGGAAATTTAAATCAGACATTTTAAAGACTTAACACAATACTTTTATATAAAACAACTCAAGTAAAGTAATAATATTAAATCACACATTTTAATTCACAAGTTAAATACTTGAGTAAAGCACATGCCACTATCACCAGGTTACTCTCAAAATTTACATTTTCCCTTCAACTAAGAGACCAAGAGTTTCTACCTTGAAACACTAACAAACTTGAAGAGGAACAACTACACAAAAAATACATGGTGAAATATTATCATTGGCAAGCACCAAAGCAACAGAAATGAGCAGTGTATTGTACTGTATATGAAAGCTTTTATATCAAAATAGTCAAATTAGACACAAATTAGCTAATAAACCATGTCACTTAAAATAATTGAAATCCTTGCTGAGACCCAAGAGTAGAACTAGTACTTCAACTGGCATTGAGAAAAATACCATGGATGAATTACAGTTTTACACAAAATCATGTACTCACTAGCTAACAAATTGATAACTAACAGATGCTAATGCTCCCTCTTATCTAGAACATTTAATTTTTTCTCTCGCTGGTATAGCTTTAGCAGCTGAACAGTTTCCTCCTTGAAAATTTTTACATACTTCTGCAGAAACAAATTTTCAGAAAAGACAGAAGGTGTCAATAAGCTGGCATTCTTCTTTATCAAACCTTTTTCGATTAGATATTGGAGAACAAAAGCCCTTGGAATGATCCTTTTCTCCAAACTATATCTAAAAACCCCTGATAAATGACAAGGTTCAAAGAATTCCAACCAAGATGATTGACCCAAAAGCTCATCAATGCATTAATTTTATCCTTAGATGTCAACATACAATTCGGATCCCTCCTGAATGCGTAATTGCTTCTTCAGACCACCCCCAGCTCTTAAAGGCTTCAACTTTTGCATTCCATTTGGGTTTGGAGACACTCACTTTGGCTAATAATGCTATAACAAAACTTACTTTTGAAGGATCAAACCCCAATTCCTTTGCTTCATCCACGACCTTCCTCAAGACCTGATCACTGAATACAGAAGGTCTCCTCCGAATAAAATAGGCAGTGTTTGATTCCTTCACTCCTTCATCACGCAACAACTTCAAATTTTCCCTAATACATTTCTTGTTTACTAATAAACTAGGCGAACTAAGTAAAGCATCAAGTGTTTTCTTATCAGATTGAATGAATGTTCTCATCAATTCATACATAGCCATGATGCTATTCTCGAGGCTTGAACATAGGAAATGAGGGCACTAAGTCACTACCAGCACAATGTCAGAGGTGGAAGCACCTTTGAAGGCTAAAAATTCAAACTTTGGCAAAACACATTTGTGGGGATCGCATGAAAGCAACTGTTGTGACCTTCTAAGGATACTACTAACCTGGGAATCTGAAAAACCATGGCTTCTGAAGACGGCAAAAACTGTCTCCGGCTTTTGTGAGGTCTTAAAAAGACATCGTTTGGAAGCTTTTAAAGCATTATCTGGGGTGAATCCAAGATTTTTGATAAGGTAGGAGAGAGTAAAAGAGTGTGAATGTGAAGTGGTTGTGCAGAATTTGAGAGAAAATGGAAATGAGTAAAATTTAGGGTTTGAAAGTGGAGATGTTGATTGGAATGTAAGAGAGATGAGGCTGAGAAGTGGAGATTTGAACATCATCATGGGCAAAACCCTCTTCCTTCCATTAAATCAAAGGAAATCGTCCCATGTACTCCTTCTCCTCTCCCAATTGGATTAGCACTAGCAATGTTTGTGTATTGATTTTTTTTTGGATAAAATTTGTGTATTGATTTTATTTATTTATTTTTTGACTTTTTCTCTTTTCCTTTTTTCCCTTTCGCTTAGTCACTAGCAAGTTTCTGTGTATTTACTGGTATCTTTAAATCTATACTATATACATTAAGGAATAATCTTTTGAATGATCTTCCACATGTCAAGCTCTGAAATACAATTGATATCATATTTTCAAATAAAATTATTAAATATCCAAATTTGAGTCACAAGAGATTTGATTCGAATTTTGATGCACCCAATGATAGGGGTGTTCAAAACCCGGTCCGGCCCTAGAACCCGTCCCAACCGGTGGTGTTCCGGTCCGGGTTAACCTTCGGGTTACCCAACCCATCCCATATAATAAAAATCTTCTTTTATCCCTCCCTAGAATACGTTTCACGTACGGTCATTGAAAAAGAAGTATGAAGTAAAATACTAAACTTCTACTCTCACATCTCATGTCTCACACTAGCCCAATTGGTGGCTTTTAGGAAGCATTTTATGACATTGAAAGAATCTTGTTTGATGAGAGTATTTTGTTTTTAACAATGTGACTTTGGTAACATGAGAATAAATGAAGCATCTAGCAAAATAATTTATTTGTTGATATTTTGTAACATCTAATTTTGGATCAATTGGTGGCATTTAGGTATATCTTTTGTTGATATTTTGCCTTACAAAAAAAATTAACATTTTCTCACTCATGGAAATTTTCTTTACAAAGAATCTATTTATATTCGGGTCAATCCGGTCCCGTCAATTTAGACACAGTCTTAAACCAAACCCTCATATGAACGGGTTCCTTTGGGTCTAGGGATGGGTTCGGGTTCAAAGATTTGACCCTATCAATGTTTAGGGCCGGGTAAAGGGACAAGTATAACCCGTCCCACGCTCACCCGTACCCAATGATAGTTTGAATTCACTTTTAATACACTTTAAAATTTTAGAAATTTCGTGTATGATATAAGAGAATATTATAATATTAATTGTAATATCGACCTGCACTAGAAAATAGGATTAACTCATATATATTTTGAAGCGAGAAAAAAAATATGATAGATAAATATATTTCTAATGATGGTTAACTTGCACTGGAAAATAGGATAAATGAATCAAATAGATTTTCAAGTGAGAATAAAAAATAATATGATAGATAGCTATATTTTTCAGAAATGCTTAACTTACACGAGAAAAATAGGAGAATTAAATCAAATAAATTTTATTGAGAAAAGAAAAAATAATATGCTAGATAAATATATTTTCTAAAAATGGTTAACTTACATTGAAAAAAAATAAAAAATAAATTAAATCGATTTTCAAGAGAGGAGAAAAAATTCATATCATTACAAAGATCACGACGACATATTTAGTATTAGATTTTAACTAGATTGTATTTTAAATGATTAATCAGATTGAAAGCAATTGTTACTTTAAAAATGTATATTTACTATTAAATATTCAGATAAGTACTATGCAAAAGTAGTGAGAGAAGAGATGGTTGGTGTTAACTGTGACACCCTAAAACCCGGCATCGCATGGTTACCCGTTGCGGAAAAGAAACTTATTTAAAATGCTGGTCGCTTTCGGAAAAATAACCTTTTATATAGGGTTACTGAAAAAGGGTACTCAATTTGTTTTTGTTTGTTAAAAGAAGTTAAGAAAAGGTGATGAACACTCAGAACATGAAAATAAACATCATACATATAAATATAACTGTCCCACTTGGGATCTTAGGTTTGATTACGAAACAGGCCTTGTCGAACTGGCCAACATACACTAAAACAGCTACTGAAGAAACAGGAAAAAAAGAAACATCAAACTGGGGATAGGGAACTGGGTACAAGACTCAAAAGATGGCTCTAAAAGCCTAGGGACTATCAGGACAACTCCAAAAGCCGACGAACGATCTACCAATGCCTCCTGCATGCAGAATGACCACAGACGTTACCCCCAGACGAGATATTAGATGCCGGATCGATAACGTCACCACGATCGTCGATAGGGACGTCGTCATCTCCGGGATCCTGCGGATGGTACTCTGGCTCCTCCTCCTCCTCGTCCTCGACCTCTATCAGCTCAAGAGGTTCTTCCTTAGGATCCTCGTCGGGATCCTCCTCCACTGGATCCTCCGCAAGCGGTTCAACTGGATCAAAATGCTCATGAAGGAAATCGGTGACTTGTAGCATATGAAGGTAGTACCATGGAGGTAGAAGCGCCACAGTCCTCGTCTCAACGGTATGAATCCTTCGTACGGGCACTCCTTTAGCATTCGTCTCGGTAGTCGTGACTGGTCCTCGATACGTCACGGTCGTCGCACCCTCATGTATAGTCTAGTTCCCTATCGTCCCAACATGATCAAACACTTCACTCCTCGAGATCGACTGTGCCAAGGGAACGTTCAGATCCATCTAAAAGCACGTGCATACCCGATACAAGAAGAAAAAAACAGAACATACAGATGTGCAAGAGTGAGATACCGTCATAAGATATATCCCACAACAACCATATACATGATACATACATCACATAATCATATAAGCAGTTAAATCATGTATATACATAACATAACAGTGTTATATCAAAGGGTTTCAAACCCGCACAGTCAATCTTTGAAAATATGTATGGCACTTCAATATCAGGCTCTAACTTAATCTCATGAGATATCAACACCGTTTTCCACTGGAGAAGAATTAGAGTTGGTCAATCTCTAGCCCACCGGGCAGTTGCCTCCTTACCCTCATGCATTTAAGGTCTCAGGACAAGAAACATCACATGTGCCTTTGAACCGGTCACATGGACTGACTCCCAGATACCACCTTGTATCTGATATATAAGAAAGCACGTCTGCCTGGGGAAATGCACATGAGAAAATATTTTACTCAAAAGGTTTTCTTTGTGTTCATTATTTTTTGCTGTCGCAGCTCAAAGCTAAAGACTTAATCATCATTTCCCCATCACTTGAAAACTCAGAAACATTGGACACACAGTCCGAATGCTCAATTACAACGCTCGAGACCGATGCCGCAGTCAAGGGTTATGGTCATATAAATCACTTATGCTTTTATTCATGTTTTGAACTTAACATGATAAGGACAATAGCCCATAACAACGAAATCAAAACGTACTGTCCTCGATTTCGAGAATTGGACTCTCAGTCCAGAACATCATGAATATGACTCATGGCCCCGAATTAACACTGATCCAAGATCACGTGCGTATAACTAAATACTAGAGGCGACGTCTCGCGTACTAGATTCTCTTTCTTAAGTACTTATTTTTCGTTCAATGAAAATCAAATTCAAAACTGAATCCTCGATAACCTATCCAGGCTATCGGAAAGTTTCTAAAACATTTAGGAGAAAACCTTTTCTTTGAAAATCTTTTATAAAGCATCTTTGAAATACTTTTATCTTTGAAAATCCCCAATAGGATATTGTCAAATAATCTTGAAATTTTTCACTTGAAGACACATAGTTCTAAGAGATTGGAAAATTTAAGGATTTATAACTTGTTTATTTTATGTTATTAAAGCTAGTATGTAACACCCTAGTTTTTACACATATGATTAATTATTTTATTTTGGTGTTTATGTTTATTTTGTTATATGGTTTAGTTTGAGTAATTAAATTACTCTCTTCAAATTATTTTATTGGGTGCATTAGCACTGACTTATTTCAGTGAATGCACGCTTACTAGACAATAAGTTACATTATTGTCACTATTATTATCAGTACATAAAAATGTTTTAAATAATATTATTAAGAGAAAAACATTTTCATATTTTCATTCTACTTAATTTTAGAGTTGAAAATAAACTGGTTTGACATCAATCGGAGATTAAATTTTGGATCGAGTATTTTCTTAGTTGATCAGTTCAATTATTAATCTTTGCTCTAATTTGAATTTCGAAATCACATATTTATCAATATTTATTTTTAGATTCCAAAAAGTAAAAACATGTTTATTTTAGGCTAAATATTTATCACTCATTTTATACCCACTAGTAAAAAAATAAGAAATTCTCTATCCTCTCCCCTTTATACTCGACACCTCCCCCTTTCAACAGATCTTCTCCCTCCTTTTATATTCTTCTCCTTCTTAATTAATGAAACTCCATCCCTCTCCATTTAGATCACAACCACTAGCCGGGAAGCCGCGCGCTACCGCCTGCACCACTCGGAGTCGCGTCATCCCTGTCTCACCCAAAATGCGCCTGGTCTCGTGCCACCGCGAGCTCCGTAGAGCCGTCGCCTCTTGGACGCCGTTCAGTCGTCCGGCCGCCGCTAGAGGAGGAAGGAGAGGGTTGTACATCCCCGTTCCCCTCATCTCACGGGTCTGGTTCGGAGCTCAGCCGCTCGGACCACCTCCAAACGCCGTTCGAACCACCATGGTTGCTGTGTTCTCCTTTCCTCTTCATCTTGGGTAAATGTTTACCCCTATTGAAAATCCCCAAATTGATTTTGAAACCCTAACCCTAACCCTTTGATTTCAGATTTTAATCTTGAAATTTAAGTTTGTTTTATGAAATTAGGACTGTGAATTAGTGTTTCCCTAAACCAATTTCATTATTCTTTAGTTAAAATGAGTTTTCCCCAAATTGTATTTAGGAGCCCAAAACCCCAATTTGATTTTAATTGAATTTGATTCTGTTTTTGTGAAATTAATTATGATTTAGTGTAATTAGGACTCTTAATTAGTGATTCCCAAGTTCTTTTTTACGATCCTTTAATCAAAACAAAGTTTCCTTAAAGGGTATTGTGAAGCGTAAGCTCCAAACGTGATTTTCTTTGAAAATAACCTTGTTTGGTAATAAGATAAAGTGTTTAGATCAAATTAGAATGTGTGTTTGATCATGTGTAATTGATTTTCTTGGTTTCTGGTTGTTGCGCGTTGTTGGATTCCCTCTCTGAGACGTTTGACACGGCTATGCTTGCTTGATGGAGTAGATATGAGCTAATGTGAGCATTAAGACGAGGATCCTTTACTTGTCTTCAAAGGTAAGGGGAGTTTGCCTAGGGATATTCAATAACTATATGCATGTGTGTATGTGTGTAATTGAGTGTTGTGAATATTATTGTGATGTTGAGCCAATACTTGAATAACTTGTTTACTTGAACTGCTGTGGTTATTACTTGAAGTTGAACATTTCTTGCTTTAAAGTGTTATGAATTATATATTTGTGATGAACTGTCATTAATTGTGGTATTATTATTGTTGTGAATATATTACTGTTGACTGAAGTTTGAGAGCTAGGACTTGAGTCTGTGCCCAATGACTATAAGGATTAAAAGCCTCAATAAGCCTTGAATAGAACTTTGAAAGTTTTGGGTTCACTTATAAAAGTTCCTTATTTAAAGTGCTTACTTCAGGAGAATAAGATCTTTGTTTTTAGAAAAATGTTGAAGTGATTTTAAGTTGAAGGAAACCACCTTTTTATGATCAAAAGTTTTGTACAAGAGAAAAATCCTTTTCGAACTATGTATTGTCAAGTGAAAACTTTCAAGATTATTTGGCAATATCCTATTAGGGGATTTTCAAAGACAAAAGTATTTCAAAGATGCTTTATAAAAGATTTTCAAAGAAAAGGTTTTCTCCTAAATGTTTTAGAAACTTTCCGATAGCCTGGATAGGTTATCGAGGATTCGGTTTTGAATTTGATTTTCACTGAACGAAAAATAAGTACTTAAGAAAGAGAATCTAGTACGCGAGACGTCACCTATTTCCTTAAATGCATGAGGGTATGGAGGCAACTGCCCGGTGGGCTAGAGATTGACCAACTCTAATTCTTCTCCAGTGGAAAACGGTGAAGTTGAATATATGTGCAGCTATTTCCTAACTGGAATGGGGAAATAGTGTCATTGCTTTGCATGAGCATCCTATCGGGAATGGGGATGTGCACCATTGATTTTTCTTTGGCATTGTTTTGTTCGTTTTTACAATGTGCCGTGTGCAGAGCCTGATCAGCTTGAAACGAAACAGAAAGTTGTGGGATCTCGGAGATTAGGTATCAAAATAGAATTGAATATTGAAGTGTCATGCATTCTCTTTATAAAACTGATTGTTCGGGTTTGAGACCCTTTGATATAACACTGTTATGTTATGTATATGCATGATTTAACTGCTTATATGATTATGTGATGTATGTGTCATGTATATGGTTGTTGTGTGATATATCCATTTGTCGGTATCTCACCCTTACAAACATTTCAGGTTTCTTCTGGTTTGCTATTGTACCCTGGGTATTTTAGTACAAATGTTGCAGAGGAGTCTTCCTAACTCACTCAAAGACTTAGATCTAGTTGTATGATGAAGTATTTGATTGTGGAATGATCACGTGAGTTTTCCTCAGGAATGACTTTTAGGACGACCAGCTTAGAGTTTGAGACTTAAATTATTTTTGAAAGTATGTATGAGTATGGCTCAGAGAGCCTTTATTTTAAAATGGAATGTTTATGGCTCGGAGTGCATATCTTTTGAATGAAAACCTAAGTTGTTCCTTTTGGTCTTGTAAAGCTTATTGTTATAACTATTTTTTTTAGCATAGTACTGCCTGGTTGTATTTGGTGTAACTGGAATTCTGGAATGAAAATGTAATTATTTTAGCAGGTGTTCTTTTACCTGGGATGTCCGAATTATAGAGGAGATTCTGTCGAAATTTTCGTAAAAATACTAGCTTTTATTCAAGTATACTCTTTAAATTAAATAGGTTTGCCAGGCTATGATAGTAAGTCTGGGTGCCGATCAAGGCTTAGGTGTGGAGTCGTGACAAAAATTTTATACCCAATTTCAGACACTTATGTACTTATATAAATTATTTTCCGAAAGCACCAGCAAATTATCTTTTAATTTAAATTCCGCATGTGTTACGTAAGTAATGCCCTAAGGGGGGTGTTACATAGTATGTGTTACTTTCATTTTTCCAAGATGATCATGGACTTGAGCTCCATAAGATATTTGGATGCTAAGCCTAAGAGATTGGAATGTTTAAAGATCTCTAACCTATAAATCCTATGAAGGCCGAACCTGGAAGGTTATGGACCTAGGATACTTTGTTCTTATTTTTCCAAAATGATCATGGCTTTGAGCTCCTTAATACATATGGATGCTAAACCTAAGAGATTGGAAAGTTTAGTGAATGCTAACCTATTTTACTAGCCTTGGCCGAATACCCTAAGTTTATAACTTAGTGGGATTTTAATTCAACTTTGTTAAATGATCATTGTTTATGAACTCCTAACACTTAAGGATCATAAATCCATGAGTTGTATAATTTTCGGGAATCTCTAACCCTAAGAACTAGTCTTGACCGAACCTATACCTTGTGGTTTAGTTTTCTTATTTGATTTAAAGTTGTGATTTTGTATTCATCACCTTAGACTTCCATCACGGAGGAAACAATGACGTTCGTGGTATACCTCTCCAAGCATCTAATCTCCTTACCTTCACGGAAGGTAAGAGGGAATTGCCTAGGGATATTCAATGACTATATGCATGTGTGTATGTGTTTACTTGAGTGATTGGATATTATTGTGATATTGAGCCAATACTTGAATAACTGTTTACTTGAACTATTGTGGTTATTACTTGAAGTTGAACATTACTTGCTTTAAAGTGTTATGGATTATATATATGTGATGAAATGTCGTTAACTGTGATATTATTGTTGAGAATATATAACTCTTGATTGAAGTTTGAGAAGCCGGACTTGAGCCTGTGCACAATGATTATAAAGGATTAAAAGCCTTAATAAGCCTTGAATAGAACTTTGAAAGTATTGGTTTTATTTATAAAAGTTCCTTGTTTAACACGCTTACTTCAAGAGAATGAGATTCTAGTTTTGAAAAGGAACGTTGAAGTGTTTTTAAGTCAATAGAAACTACCTTTTTATGATCCAAAGTTTGTACGAGAGAAAACCTTTTTCAAACTATGTGTTTCATGAAGGAAAAACCCCTTTGAAAATATTTGACCTTATTCCATTAAGAATTTCAAAAGCAAACGAATTTTCAAATGTTTTATAAAAGACTTTGTAAAAGAAAAGATTTTCTCTTAAATGATTTAGAAACGTTTCGGTTACTTGGATAAGTGACCGAGACTTTGTTTTGGTTTTTGATTTTCAGTGAACGAAAAGTAAGAACAGGTGTAATCGAATCTAGTATACGAGACGTCGGAATACTAGTTTTCTGTAATTTACACGTAGATCTTTGATCCGCATCACGTTGCTGTGGACCGTGTGTCCTAATTATGTTGTTGTGGACTGTGTGTCATATTCACGTTGTTGTGGACTGTGTGTCCTAATCACGTTGTGATAAACGTTATTAAAGGTGAATGTTATTTTCTATGACCACAAGTCTTGACTGGTGCATCGGTTTAAGGTGTTGTGATTGAGCACTCAGACTGCACGTCCTGTGTTATTGATTTTTAAGTGATGAAAATTGTGAATAGTCGATAGCCTTGGGCTTCGACAACGGAAAAGAGTGAACACAAAGAAAAATCTCGATAATGAAAAGTCTTTTATTCATATGAATTTCCCCTTGGCAGACGTGCTTGAGTTATCGAATACCCGCTTAAGATGTGGTATTTGATGATGTATACATCCGAATGGCCGTTATAAAGGATTCGTGATGGTGTTGATCCGAGTACATGAGGTGACGGAGACGACTTGCCAAACGTGGCGTATGAGCCTGATCAAATCTTTCTTTATTAATGATAAAACGGTGATGTCATCTCATGAGATTAAGATTAGAGCCTAATAATAGAAGTGTCATGCATTATCTTTATAAAATTGATTGATTCGGGTATGAGACCCACTAGAATAATACTTGTTGTTTACCTATGAGTAATGTTTAAAATGTTAATATGCCAAGGTGTTGTATGTATCATGTGTATGGTTGTTGTATGATATATCCATTTACTGGCGTCTCACTCTTACAATTATATCAGGTCTCTTCGGGTTTTGCTGTAGTACCTTGGTACTCTAGTACCGATGTTGCAGAGGTGTCTTTTTAAGTCACTTGAAGACCTAGTGTTAGAGGTTGGGAAAGTATTCTGATTGGGGGACCTCTCCAATGACAATTTGATAGAATGACCAGCGTAGGAGTCTGAGTTGGGGTTGTATATCTAAAAAGGTCGTAAATGTAGTGTTATATACATCCACCTGTAGTTTGAACTTTCTCTTTCAAAAGTGGAAACCTAGAGAAATTTTGTATGTCATAGAAACTTTGTTACAAACGTGACTTTACGTTTTGAATGTACGAACGATGGATTTCAGAGTTATCCTTAAAAAAAATTGTATACCCCAGTTTTCTGACTTAAAAGAAAACAATTTTCGGAAAGCAGACAGCAAATTATCTTTTAATTTACTTCCGCATGTGTTACATAGTAATGCCTAAGGGGGCCGTTACAGGTGGTATCAGAGTTGGTCGAGTCTTTCGGGATCTTTGGGAAATAGGTCTGTTGTGTTGACGTTGTGTTTTCTCTGAATTAATTTTTGTTTGGATTACTTCTTAGAAGTAATGTGTGTTGATACGCCTTTACATGTTTCATTTTCTGGTTCAGTTATGAAACCAGCACCAGAAGGTGGACGTGGACGAGGTCGTGGACGTGGTCGTAGAGGTGGTCCTATTGGGGGTCGTGCCAACATGAATGCGAATTATGACGGCGGGATGGACTTCGCTGCCCAAGCTTTGACTGACGTTGCTGCTGCCATAGCTCTCCAGACTGCCAACGCGGATGCCCAGAATCAGCAGGAGCAGCAAAGAGCTGAACATGCTACAGAAGGGAAGAATTTGAATGCCTTCCAACGCCAAAATCCGTCGCAGTTTGATGGGGACGTAGACCCGACTAAGGCCGATCTTTGGATCCAAGAGCTCGAGAAGATCTTTGAGTCAGTGCACACCCCAGAGGGAGCAAAGGTGTCTTATGCAACACATTCCAACTGATTGGAGATGCTGAATACCGGTGGAAAGGCACCAGACAACTGCTGGTAGCTGAGCATCAGGAAATCACTCGGGGAGCATTTCGTAACAAATTTATGGACAAATATTTTCCCTAGAGTGCTCGGACAGAGAAAGAGCATCAATTCCCGAGGCTGAGTCAGCGGGACATGACAGTGGGGGAATATGCGGCAAGGTTTGAGTCCCTTGCCAAATATTTCCGCTTTTTCCAGAACAACCCCGATGAGGAGTGGAAGTGCAAAAAGTTCGAAGCCGGTCTGTGCTTCGAGATCAAGAAATCTGTGATGCCATTGGAAATCCGGAATTTCCAAGCCTTAGTAGAGAAGTGTAGAAAAGTGGAACTAATGAGGAAGGAAAGAGGCAACGAAGAAACTGTTGGAGGACCCACTCGTTCCAAAGACCAATATCAAAATCAGAATAAAAAAGGGAGCAGCATCGGAGGGAACCTTATTTCCGACCACAAGGGAATGACCAGAATCAACAACAACATCGTTCTGATAATTCTGAATCGGGAAGTGGAGGCCAACAGAACCAAAACCGAGGCCAATTTACAAGATGTTGCAAGTGTGGAAACCCAGATCACATGGCTAATTTTTGTCCATGCAAGGGAACGAAATGTTACAACTATGGACAAATAGGACACTTTTCAAGGAATTGTAATGCATCAAGGTTTGAAAGGGCTGCCAACACCTTAGGGACCGATAGACCCCCAGCAAAAGGAAGAGTTTACACTATGACAGACATTGGAGCTTCACAATCTGATGATCTTTTAAGACATAAGTAGTGTGCAATTTGAAGGTCTTATGGCAGTGGTCTATAATTCTAATTTGTAATAGGATTCTAAGTATAATCATGTTTTGACGCCCTTAAGTATTTGACTCTCTAGGGTCTCCTATGTTACTAGTTTTTCCAGTGAATGTATGTTTCTTATGACTTTTGGGAATAAAAGTCTCTTTAAGAAATTTATTCCAATTCCCTTCTCTTTTTGATTGTTGTGGTCAGTTTAGACTATGGATCTAATCTTTCTTTTCCTAGAGTTGTGTACTGCGTTGTTGTTGCACGGGATGGGTATGTTTATAAAAGAAGTTTCTTGATGAAACTTAATCTAATCACTTTTACTTTTGGTGGAATTGAATTAGTTTGAATTCTTATAGAACTGTTGCTCTTTTAAATTGTTGACCATAAAATTCTAATAAAAAAAGAGACTTTTTAGATTCATGATTGTAAACGTGTACCAATCATACATTTTTATCTCCCTGAACCTACTAAAGGATCTTCATACACTGGATGTTTCTGTATTCTTTTGGATTGATGAAGTTCTTTTAGATACTTTGTTCTGATAGTATGATCTTGATAAAGAAAGATCCTGTGTAGTTTCAAGTTACGTAATTTCGAGGACGAAATTCTTTTTAGAGGGGTAGTATTGTAACACCCTGTTTTTCCTATGCTTTCTATAGCAGTAAATAGATATTTAAATGTGTTTATTTTAGATTAAACTCAGGATGATTTTAATTAAACTAAAATAATTTTCTTGTGTTGTTGTATCATATGAAGTTATGGTAAAAATTTCGGTTGAAAATTCAGACAGAAGCCGGTCTGCGTTTTCACTGCCGATACAAGTTTACTATGCAGAAAACCTAATTTTGACCCGTGAATGAGACAGTTAGTGTTTTTATTATGTTTCCTTCAACTTTGGTTATTTTGAAAATTTTTGTTCAAAAATAAAATACAATATTTTATTCGGGTGAAAACGTCGGAAGAATTACGATCAGAAATGCAACCGGGTACGAAATGGAGCAGAATTGGAGACATAAAAGGCTTGAGGTGAGATGATGGAGTGAGGTGACTCGCTAGAGGTATGGCCTAAGCTACCTCCTAAAAAGTGGTCATGATGACACTTTTTGAAATATAACATATTATATTCTAAAAACCCATTTTTCTCTTTCCTCTTCAACCAAACAAGGCACAAGGCCAAAACTTGCTCTCCAAGCTCATTCCTCTCTCCCCAATTTCATGCCACTCTCTCCCCTTTCTATATATACCCCTTTCATTTTCACTTCACCATCTTCCTCCTTCAAACTCCATTAAAGTTCATCTTCTTCATTCTTGTAAAAGTTCAAGCTCTTAAAGCTTTAGTTTTTATTCATCTTTTCTTCTTGAGTTCTTCATTAAAGTTCTTCCTTATACTAAGGGTAATGCTCTCATATGAATCTTTTTGTAAGTTTATCTTTTATTTCTTAATTTACTTTATGTGTTCTTTATATTCTTTAAACTTCTAAAATCTCTCTAAAATGGTAGAAAACTCCTTTTGAGTTGAAACCATTTTCTATAGTCTTGTATTAACTTATATTTTCACATACTAAGATGTTGTGTAAAACAAAAGTCTCAATCCATCTCTTCCAATGAAGGTCGAATGCTTGCATTTGTGACCTAGGAAGTTTTTGTTTCAACTTTTGGAATATGATCATATGGACGAAAAATATGAATAAGTAGGCCTAGGTTACAATGTTTCAACTTTCCAAGTATTGATCATGGATTTAGAAATCTTAATAACTTGTCTATTTTATGTTATTAAAGCTAGTATGTGTTACTTTCATTTTTACAAGATGATCATGGACTTGAGCTCCATAAGTTATTTGGATGCTAAGTCTAAGAGATTGGAAAGTTTAAGGATTTATAACTTGTTTATTTTATGTTATTAAAGCTAGTATGTGTTATTTTCATTTTTCCAAGATGATCATGGACTTGAGCTCCATAAGATATTTGGATGCTAAGTCTAAGAGATTGGAAAGTTTAAAGATCTCTAGCCTATAAATCCTATGAAGGCCGAACCTGGAAGGTTATGGACCTAGGATCCTTTGTTCTTATTTTACCAAAATGATCATGACTTTGAGCTCCTTAATACATATGGATGCTAAACCTAAGAGATTGGAAAGTTTAGTGAATGCTAACCTATTTTACTAGCCTTGGTCGAATACCCTAAGTTTATAACTTAGTGGGATTTTAATTCAAATTTTTTAAATGGTCATTGTTTATGAACTCCAAACACTTAAGGATCATAAATCCATGAGTTGTATAATTTTCGGGAATCTCTAACCCTAAGAACTAGTCTTGGCTGAACCTATACCTTGTGGTTTAGTGTTCTTATTTGATTTTCACTTGTAATTTTGTATTCATCACCTTAGACTTCAATCACGGAGGAAACAAGGACGTTCGTGGTATACCTCACCAAGCATCTAATCTCCTTACCTTCACGGAAGGTAAGAGGGGATTGCCTAGGAATATTCAATGACTATATGCATGTGTGTATGTGTTTAATTGAGTGATGGATATTATTGTGATATTGAGCCAATACTTGAATAACTGTTTACTTGAACTATTGTGGTTATTACTTGAAGTTGAACATTACTTGCTTTAAAGTGTTATGGATTATATATATGTGATGAACTGTCGTTAACTGTGATATTATTGTTGAGAATATATTACTGTTGATTGAAGTTTGAGAAGCCGGACTTGAGTCTGTGCACAATGATTATAAAGGATTAAAATCCTTAATAAGCCTTGAATATAACTTTGAAAGGATTGGTTTTATTTATAAAAGTTCCTTGTTTAAAACGCTTACTTCAAGAGAATGAGATTCTAGTTTTGAAAAGGTAGGTTGAAGTGTTTTTAAGTCAATAGAAACTACCTTTTTATGATCCAAAGTTTGTACGAGAGAAAACCTTTTTCGAACTATGTGTTTCATGAAGGAAAAACCCATTTGAAAATATTTGACCTTATTCCATTAAGGATTTCAAAAGCAAACGAATTTCCAAATGTTTTATAAAAGACTTTGTAAAGGAAAAGATTTTCTCCTAAATGATTTAGAAACGTTCCGGATACTTGGATAAGTAATCGAGACTTTGTTTTGATTTTTGATTTTCACTGAACGAAAAGTAAGAACACGTGAAATCGAATCTAGTATACGAGACATCGGAATACTAGTGTTCTGTAATTCACACGTAGATCTTTGATCCGCGTCACGTTGCTGTGGACTGTGTGTCCTAATTACATTATTGTGGACTGTGTCCTATTCACATTGTTGTGGACTATGTGTCCTAATCACGTTGTGATAAACGTTATTAAAGGTGAATGTTGTTTTCTATGACTACAAGTCTTGACTGGTACATCGGTCTAAGGTGTTGTGATTGAGCACTCGGACTGCGCGTCCTGTGTTATTGATTTTCAAGTGATGAAAATTGTGAATAGTCGTTAGCCTTGGACTTCGACAACGGAAAAGAGTGAACACAAAGAAAAATCTCGATAATGAAAAGTCTTTTATTCATATGCATTTCCCCTTGGCAGACGTGCTTGAGTTACCGAATACCCGCTTAAGATGTGGTATTTGATGATGTATACATCCGAATGGCCGTTATAAGGGATTCGTGATGGTGTTGATCCGAGTACATGAGGTGAAGGAGACAACTTGCCAAACGTGGCATATGAGCCTGATCAACTCTTTCTTTATTAATGATAAAATGTTGATGACATCTCATGAGATTAAGATTAGAGCCTGATAATAGAAGTGTCATGCATTATCTTTAAAAAATCGATTGATTCGGGTATGAGACCCACTGAAATAATACTTGTTGTTTACCTATGAGTAATGTTTAAAATTTTGATATGCCAAGGTGTTGTATGTATCATGTGTATGGTTGTTGTATGATATATCCATTTACTGGTGTCTCACTCTTACAGTTATGTCAGGTATCTCCGGGTTTTGTTGTAGTACCTTGGTACTCTAGTACCGATGTTGCAGAGGAGCCTTTCTAAGTCACTTGAAGACCTAGTGTTAGAGGTTGGGAAAGTATTTTGTTTAAGGGACCTCTTCAATGACTATTTGATAGAATGACCAGCGTAGGAGTCTGAGTTGGGGTTGTATATCTAAAGAGGTCGGTAAATGTAGTGTTATATACATCCACCTGTAGTTTGAACTTTCTCTTTCAAAAGTGGAAACCTAGAGAAATTTTGTATGTCATAGAAACTTTGTTACAAACGTGACTTTACGTTTTGAATGTACGAACGATGGATTTCAGAGTTATCCTTAAAAAAAATTGTATACCCCAGTTTTCTGACTTAAAAGAAAACAATTTTCGGAAAGCAGACAGCAAATTATCTTTTAATTTACTTCCGCATGTGTTACATAGTAATGCCTAAGGGGGGCGTTACATTGGTCATTGGCACGCACCAAAGAAACAGAAATGAGCTGTGTAATGTACTGTATATGAAAGCTTTTATATCAAAATAGTCAAATCAAGACACAAATTAACAAAGAAAACATGTTTCTTGAAATAGTTGAAATCCTTGTTTCACACTAGTACGTCAACTGGCATCAAGAAACATAACACGGATGAATTACAGTTTTACACAAAAGCATGTGCTCACTACCTAACAATTTAATAACTAATTGATGCTAATCCTCTCTTATCTTGAAAATTCGATTTTTTTTCCTTCCCTGGTATAACTTTAACAGCTCAACAGTTTCCTCCTTGAAAATTTTCACATACTTTTCAAGAAAAAAATTTCGGACAAGATAAAAGGTGTAAATAAGCTTGCATTCTTTTTTATCAAACCTTTTGTGAGTAGATATTGGACAACCAAATCCCTTGGAATGATCGTTTTCTCCAAACTATATCCAAAAGGCACTGGACATATGAAAAGGTCCAAAGAATTCCAAGTTAGATGATTGACCCAAAAGCTCATCAACCCATTAATTTTATCCTTAGATGTCAACATACAACCCGGATCCCTCCTGAATGCAACAGTGGTTTCTTCTTCAGACCACCCCCAGCTCTTAAGGGCTTCAACTTTTGCATTCCATTTGGGTTTGGAGATACCCACTTTGACTAGAAATGCTATAACAAAACTTACTTTTGAAGGATCAAACCCCAATTCCTTTACTTCATCCACGGCCCTCCTTAAGCTATTATCATTTAATACAAAACTAGACCGAATCAAATAGGGAATGTTTGATTCCTTCACTCCTTCATTACGCAACAATTTCAGATTTTCCCTAAGATGTTTCTTGGTTACTAATAAACTAGGCGAACTAATTAAGTAAAGCGTCGAGGGTTTTCTTATCAGATTGAAAGAATGTTCTCATCAATTCATACATAGGGATGATGCTATTCTTGAGGCTTGAAAATAGGAATCGAGGGCTCTTAGTCACGGACAGCACAATGCCAGAGGTGGAAGCACCTTTGGAGGCTAAAAATTCAAACTTTGGCAAAATAGATTTGTGGGCCGCTACCTCAAAGTCATTCTGATATTTTGTGTATCTAGCCTGTTTGAATCGTTCCGGCCCCAAAGAGTAAGAACCCCTCGCACAACCCACACTCATAGATTTTCCAATTGGGCCAGATTCAGTTACTTCAGTGAAGTGGACCCTATTTTGTCTCCGGTCCAACTCTTCCTCAACAGTAGTTGGGCTCTCAAGGATTTTCCTAGCCTTTTGTACCACTGAGAGGGTGTTGCTCACGGTTTCATCTCCCTCATCCACCGTACCCACGTCTCTGCCACCCAAGTCAGTGTGACATACCGACTCCAATTCTCGAGCCCTAACCCGCTCTGTTCCCCTGCTGCTACGAGAACCTTTTGCCTCGAATGATGGGTTTTTCCCAAATTTTGAATTTGAAAGGTCCATGGACAGCCTTGCTACGTCTTCCTCCCTTAGACCCTCCGATAACTCCGTCTTTGGAACCATAAGAATGCTATTCGCCGGAGAATCATCATCATCCGAGGAAATTCCTTCAGAGTTCTAGTACTTCTAATCTGACACAAACCTACTTGTGTTATCGCCAAACAATTCCTCAAGTATTCGGATTGAGAATGTGTTCCCATCAACCTTCACCTCCACTACCCCATTTAACATTTCCGGAATAAAAGTAGTAATAAGGACCCTGGCTATGTCCAATCTGACTTTTCCTCTTGTAGATTCATCAATGGAGACAAAACTTCCAAACAATTGTGAGACCTGTTGAAAGAATTTTTCATACCAAATGTGTGCCAGGGTCCCCACCACCTTAAGCCAAATCACTCTTGTTTTTGGCATAGCAGAAGGATCTCAAGGTTTGATTTCAAAAAACCATTTGGAGAATTACCTTTTGTTTTTGTCCAGTAGATCTGCCAATTTCGAGTCCTCCAATTCACGAATGAGGGCTAAATTGCCCCCCATTGGAATTAAAGACACCGACAAGATACTCTCAAGGTGGAACTTCTTCCTGCAATCAATAACTCCTTCTGGGTCTGTTGTCAGTCCAGTGTAACAGTTTTTCAGCCAAGCCAAGTCCTCCTCCTGAGCATTGAATTCTATTCCACCGAATCTAGTTCCAGCTGCTTGTCTCCTATCTCTGTTGTTGAAATGCCGGCGGTTGAACCTCCTGGAGTTTTGAGCATTAAACCCCCCACCGACCAAAGCATTGGCATAGATGACCCCCTCCTCTCGATCCCTTGGTCTGAAATTTTCTCCAATCTTAGGTTGACGTTTATTCATGCTCTGTTCAGGAACCTTCTGACCGAAAAAGGGGATATTTACTCATAGCTTGTAAGAACCCAACTACAAGGAGTCTAACCTCTGCTCAAGAGCTTTCATGTCTTTAACATCCAGGAATCTCACAAAACCGAATCTCTTGCCGATGATGTCCCTCTTGGATGGAACATATATATCAATAACCCTACCTCACTTAAGAAAGAGCATCCATAAATCTTCATCCTTCACCTCTTTCGGAAAATTAGTGAAATGAAAAGACATTGAGCCCTTGTTATGTTGTGCCGTAGCAACCTTCCTTGACCAATCTCCTTGCCCACCATTGTTTGGATTACCTGAGTTGTGATGCCACTCTCTCACCTTTTCTCTGTATCTCACTTTCTCTCTCATCCTATCTCTTTTACTTAATCAGTGGGGGTGAGTTTGAGTTAAAAAAAATCTAGTACTTAATTCTCGGACATCAGTAACATAATTTTCCATCCATCCTATTATGAACTGCTTTCGTAGCAGTAACTTTACAGCAACGACGATGCTATTTCTTTGTGATTACTCATTTGTAATGAGATTGATTAAGTTGTGAACCCCTTTAGGAATAGATAGGTTTTGTTGAGACATCATTCCTTTGAGTTAGCACTTCCAGTCAGATAGCAATAAGAGACATCTTCAAACTTCATTTAAGTTTTCATTTATATATACTAGATTGAAGATACTTCACGTCATTAAATTTGATCTATTTAATTTGTTGAGACATCTTCCAAGAGGGTGGGCTGTAGGAGTGAGGGGCGAACCCAGCTGCACGGCCTGGGGTTAGAAAACAAGAAACCAGATGAAAGGTAATATGGAGAGTCTTTAGTTTGACAGTAGAGGGAAAGAAGAGGGAGAAAAGCAATGCCAGTGACAGTAGATGATTTTTTTTGTCATTTTCCAACCTGGCTTTTTTATTTATATTTCATTTGTTGTAATCTCATGATTGATTGTTTCCAAAGATGACTTGTTAGGTTTGTGCCTGTTCAAGAATTTCTTCAAAATCTCCCCAAGTCGTGAAAACCCTTCCACATTAGATGTATAGTAAATTTCTTTAGTCCATTTTGCTAATTGTATTTATTTACTGATAAATGTGTATTGCATGTGCATTGTCGTATTAGTGGTTGGTGAGTTGTACAGTCTCAAGGGGAAGTCAAATGAGTTTGGAGTATATTAATGAATTAGGTTATGTTTGGGAACAATTTATACATTCAGTAGTACGAATATTGTTTAATAGTAATAATAAAAATGATTTTTACATACATAATTATCAACTCATAGTTAAAAAAGGATGAAGGACTTATAATCGTTAGAGAAATGCCAAAATGTAGAATGAGAACACCAGGGGGTTGCTAAAAATTATCTTTCATTTAAGAAAAATTAGAAAACAATTTAACAAAAGTCTCTGAAATCAAATTGTGTTTGAGGGTCAATCCACTGAGTTTTTTTTTGTGTGTTTGAGGGTCAAATTGCGTTAAATGATTAATACATTTGACGGTAGCAATTGTTATAGTATTAATAATCAATTTGATAGCTGAACAATATCCGCTATTTGTTGTCCATAGCGAAGAGAAATTGAATTTCATTAGGAAAAAAGAGTAAATACCAAGAAGAAAATGATAGAATGAAATCTGTTATTAGGATTAGCATTCCAATGCTAGTAGCAGCTGAACCAATGCCTTTTAGTGATGACTTAGGTCTTTTAGGAAAGCAATTGGATGTATCAATAACCACTAGAACAATCATAACAAAACATTCAAGTTTAGGAGGACAAAAACAAAGAACATATGTATGCAGCAGATCAAGTAAACACAGCATGCCAGAAAAACTAACAAACACACAACATTTCAATCAAGCATCATCCCGAACTCTTCCTGCATTCAATTAGCCCAATATTTCAACACAATGTAGACACGAAAAAATGGGCTTCATCAAACTGACAATTGACGGTTTTTCAGTCCATGAAGCACATTTAGTGCTCTAATTAGTAATTACTCAAAATTAGCTAAGTTCCTGTATAACAATATATTTCATATATGGTATACATGCTTATCAACCATTCTATTTATAAATTCTTGTTATCGAAAACTAAAAATTAAAAGAAAAAATTAAACGATTGGCACATTGGTTGTTGAAAGCTTTTCATTCTCCATAAATGAGTGTAAAAAGTGTAAAACATTTCACCTATATTTGCATAGTGTAGTCAAGCGTCAGTTTCTTACTAGAGATTGCGCAAAATCAGCTTATAAAAAAGATTGACTATGAATTTATACATAATAAACAAGAGTACAAGACCATACCTACCAGGAATACTCAATTAAAAAGCGGACTGGTTCCTGCATTGGTCATTCATGGATTTTAATGATATGCATGTGCCCAAATTACTCAATTTAAAGTTGAATGGTAAATTACAAACCTTGAACTGCATCATTAGTACATGTATATGATTGATTTCAGCTCAAAAATCAACAAACAATCTGAAATTTTGTGATGTGATTTCCAACCTAAAACTGAGTCTAAATCCAATTAAACACAAATAAAAGCAAAAATTGGACCTCCAAAACAACAACTAATAGTAAAATCCATAGCATTCAAGGACTAATAACTAATGATATGAATTGAAACCTTTGATCAATCAATAAACTGAACGAAAAAACTGAGAATATAAAACCAAAATTAAAAATTGCATGCAAGATAATTCAATGGAACACACATTGAATGAAAGAGAACAAAACACATAAGAAGTTATTAGAAAAGGAGAAAGAGAGAAAACTTGTAAATGTATAAACTGACACTGTTTTCATTGATTTTCTAGAATGAGTGATACGGGCTTATATATGAAAGTCCTAGTGGGCGATTCCTAACTGACTCCAACTGGATCAATTCTGCTGACTTAGCAGCAGTTACACGAGCCTAACAGTCTTAGCTAATTCTAGTTGTATCTAGCCTTACCATATACACTAACATACCCCCTTATAATCATAGGGTGGGGTTACATAGGAGATCCTATCTACAATGCCAAGGTTGTTCCTGAGAGTTTCAAATCTTGTTTGTGACAGTGGCTTGGTGAGTAGATCAGCCACTTGATCTTGTCCTGGTAGGTGCTGTACTGATAGGGACTTGTCTAGGACTTTCTCACGCATAAAGAATAAGTCTAGCTCCATATGCTTTGTTCTAGAGTGTAGCACTGGGTTGTGTGAAAGTGCTACTGTGCTCAAGTTGTCACAGTAGATGACTGGTGCCATAATTGGAATGTGTAGTTCCTGTAGTAGTGACTTCAACCATAGAACCTCTGTTGTAGTGGCAGCTAGGTGATAGTGTGATTTTGCATCATATTTCATGTACATTTTTGCATGCATTTTCATTTAGTTTAGGCATGATTAGTTTGATTTTTATTAGTTTTTACCTTGGAACGGGTGAAGCGGTTTCTTGGTGTTGTTTTGCAGGAATTTAAGGAAAAATGCTCAAGATTAGCCATGATGGAGCTTGGATGAAGACAGAGCCTGAAAAGTGAAGAAAATGACCCAAGCAGAGCCCATCACGGCCTAGCCGTGATGACCATCACGACCGTGATCGAGCAATAATTGAGAAGAAAGAAGGCAAAAGTCAGAAGTTGTCACGGCCTAGCTGTGATGCCTATCACGGTCGTGACACGTTAATTGAATCAGAACCCTCCTAGGCAGAATCTGTCACAGCCTAGCCGTGATGCCCATCACGGCCGTGACAGACCAATTGGTGGAGACAAAAGAGATCACGACCTAGTCATGATGAGTGTCACGGCCGTGACAAACATATTTTGAAAGCGCGCCCAGGGCAGAAAGCGTCATGGCCTGGCCGTGATGGCCATCACGGCCGTGACGCGAATCCTGATTTATAAAAGGGCATAGGCAGAACAGAAGGAACCAGTTTTTGAAACCCTCAAACACTCTCTTTGAACCAGGGGCAGCTGCATAAGGATTCCATGGAGTCTCTTCTCTTTTTCATCTCTATTTCTTTGGTTTTGGCTATGATCATGAGTAGCTAAACCCCCATTGTTGGGGTTAGATGTCGCTATTTCTGAATTATCCATGTATTTGACTTGATCTTGTAATACAGTTTTTGCTTCCTTATGAGTGATTGATTTCTATGCCTAATGCCTGTTGTGGCTAGCACCCCCATGACTTGATTATTGTTTTGGTATGCAATTGGAAAATTCGTATAAGAACGAGAACTGAAATCAACCACCTAGTAAACCTTGTATCTAGGAATGGATTTATGTTTATTAGCAATCGTGTAATCCCTAATCATCATGCAAATTCTTTAATCTATGCCACCTAAGGAATTAGGGTCTATTAGTGGATTTAGGCTCTTGTCATCCGAGGAATCGGGGCTAGAGTAATCTAGTGGATTGATTGTCATAATTGAAGTAGAAACTGTTTATTAGTCATTTCATTGCATGGGGATGAAGTTTAGTGAACCTAATCCCAACATCGTTCATAGATTTGAAGAATTCTTTTAACTGGCTTCCAAGTGTTCGATAGAAACTCTCAAAGAACTTTTCTTTTTAATTTGTTTATTTTAGGTTTTGAACCTGATTTGGCTTGGTATTTAGTATTGAGCCCCCTTCAATCCAAATATTCGCTTAGATAGTAATTGATTCGGTACGTGCTAGTACTTGTCATAGTCCTCGTGGGAACGATAAAACGGTCTCACCACCATATTACTTGTACGACTAGGTATACTTGCCTTGACCCGTCAACAAGTTTTTGGCGCCGTTGCCGGGGACTATGTTTCAATATTAACATATCCATTTCGGTTACTAATTTAAGCAAAAAAAAATTCTGTTATAATCTGTTTGCTGTCATTTTTTTCTGTTTTGCTGTCATAGGTTTTTCTGTTTTGGTTGCTATTCGTGTGCTGTCATTTACTGCTAACACTCTTGGTTGCTAGACTGTTTGTGCAAGCGAGGTACTACCCCGACCGACCAACTCCTCTACGATCCTGAAATAGAAAGAACAGCCAGGGAGAATCGGAAGCAAGCAAGAGAGCAGAAACTGTTAGAACAACAAAAAGAAGAACAAGAGATTTCCACCTCTCAAGTTCATCAAGAAAGACTCAGAATGACAGACAATGGTGAAGGAGCTCCACCACGGAGGACACTCGGTGACTATGCCAATACAAATGTCAATCGGCATGTCACTATCATAGTGAGGTCTCCAGTGAACTGCTCAAATTTTGAAATCAAGCCAGCTTTCATCAATATGGTCTCACAAAATCAATTTGCCGGGTTGGAGAAAGAGGATCCTAATAGTCATGTCTCCAACTTCCTGGAGTTGTGTGATACGGTGAAGATAAATGGAGCTTCCGATGATGCAATTCGCCTAAGGTTATTCCCTTTCTCTCTAAGAGATAGAGCCAAGTCTTGGCTCCAATATCACCCAAGGTGGAGCATCACTACATGGGATGACTTAGAGGCAAAATTTCTGGCAAGATTCTTCCCCACCTCAAGATTTGTGAAGACAAGGGGTGATATCATAAGCTTTGCTCAACAAGAAGGTGAGACTCTTCATGACACATGGGACAGGTTCAAAGGCTTACTCCAAAGATGCCCAAATCATGGGTTTGATGATCTTACTCAAATGCAGACTTTTTGCAATGGATTGAGGCCGTCAACCAGGTATATGTTGTATGCCTCAGCTGGAGGTTCCATGAACACAAAGACAGCGGAGGAAGCACTGATTTTGATAGAGGCTATGGCATAATCACTATTTGATGCATCATGATCGGGGTCCCACATCAAGAAGGGGAGTGTTGGAGTTAGATTCACAAACTTCACTTTTGGCTCAGAATAAGATCATGACACAACAACTTGAGTCCATCACCAAGTAACTAGCTCAACTCCCACAACAACTCCAAACTGTTCAAGGGACAACTATGCCACCTCAACAGGTAATGAGATGTGATTTTTGTGGAGGAGATCATGATAATGGAAGATGTGAGGCACCACCTAGTTCCTATAAGGAAGCCAATTATATGGGGAACTATGGGCGTCAAGGCAACAACCAATACCCTAACAACTACAACCAAGGGTGGAGGAATCAAGTAAATTTTGGTTGGAAACAAGATGCTGGACGAGCAAGCAAGCCCCTTCCTACACGACCACCTCAAGACCGGACTTCTATCTTGGAGAATACTCTCAATCAGTTCATGCAAATGTCCATATCAAACCAGAAAAACACTGATGTTTCTATAAAGAACTTGGAGGTTCAAGTTGGACAAATTGCAAAGCCACTAGCGGAGCAATCTAGCAGTTGTTTTGCAGGTAATACTCAAACTAATCCTAAGGAGCATTGTAAGGCTATTGTTTTAAGGAGTGGTAAAAGCCTTGAGGAAGAGAGCGGCGTGCCTTGGGTGAAAAATCAGAGAGTTGATGAAAAAACAGAGGTGATTGCTGAAAAATCTGATTTGAATAAAGAAAAAGGCAAAGAGGTTGTAGTAGAGGAGGAAGAAAAAGAAAGTGAAAAAGACAAGAGGGAGAAGCTAGTGGATGAGAACTCAATTTTGAGGACTAAAAGTCAGATTTTGAAAGATGGAGACAAGCCTCAAGAGATCCCCTCTTATGTGAAGTTGCCATATCCTCATTTGAGCAAGAAAAAGGAGAAGGAAGAGCAGTTTGCCAAGTTTCTTGACATCTTCAAAAGGCTGCAAATCAACATACCCTTTGCAGAAGCACTAGAGCAGATGCCCACTTATGCAAAGTTCATGAAGGAGTTGCTCACGAAGAAAAGAAAGTTCAAAGAAGGTGAGACTGTTGCCTTGACAGAAGAGTGTAGTGCAATACTTCAAAGGAAGCTACCTCCAAAGCTTAAAGATCCTGGTAGTTTTACAATCCCTTGCACTATTGGGAGTATTGCTATTGGGAAGGTCTTGTGTGACTTGGGAGCGAGTATCAATTTGATCCCGCTTTCAATTTTGAACAAGCTTGGAGGTGGTGAGGTGAAGCCAACAAGGATGGCATTGCAACTAGCAGACAGATCAATCAAGCATCCTTATGGTATTTTGGAAGATGTCTTGGTTAAAGTGGACAAGTTTATCTTTCCAGCGGATATTGTGATACTAGACATGGAGGAGGATGCAGAAGTTCCACTTATATTGGGGAGACCTTTTCTAGCAACTGGTCGTGCTTTGATAGATGTACAAAAGGGTCAACTTCGACTCAGAGTGCAAGATGAAGATGTCACTTTTAATGTATTTGAAGCTATGCATCGCCCGAGTGATGAAAAGAATTGTTTCCGCACGGACCTTGTGGAAGTAGTGGCTAAAGAAGGCTTTGCACAGCAGCACCATTCCTCTACTCTTGAGAAGGTAATTGTGAATTCTATTGAAAATCTTGATGAGGAAGAGGAGAAGGAAATAGAAGACTGTTCGTGTGATCTGGAAGCTCAACCCAAGCAACTTGCTGTCAACACTAAGAAGGAAGAGCTCAAAAAGGATGAAGTCCAAGAGAAGCTCGAGTTAGAGCTTAAGCCTCTACCTCCCCACTTGAAGTATGTCTTTCTTGGTGAGAATGATGAAGACCCTGTCATAGTGAGCAATGTGTTGTCCAAATTGGAAGAGGAGAAACTTGTAAGGGTGCTTTGAGAGCATAAAACAGCTATTGGATGGTCCATCTCAGATTTGAAAGGTATTAGCCCCATACTTTGTATGCACAAGATCATGATGGAGGCTGAATTTAAACCGGTGGTCCAACCGCAGAGGAGGCTCAATCCTACAATAAAAGAAGTGGTAAGGAAGGAGGTGCTGAAACTCCTTGAAGCTGGAATGATCTATCCAATTTCCGATAGTGCTTGGGTGAGTCCGGTACAAGTGGTTCTAATGAAAGGTGGCATGACCGTCGTGCACAACGAGAAGAATGAGTTGATCCCAACGAGAACGGTCACCGGTTGGCGATTGTGTATAGATTACCGGAAGCTTAACCAAGCTACTAGGAAGGATCACTTCCCACTTCCATTCATGGACCAGATGTTGGAGAGGTTGGCCAGGCAAGCTTACTATTGTTTCTTGGATGGCTATTCGGGTTATAATCTAATTGTGGTTAACCCGAAAGACCAAGAGAAAACTGCATTCACATGCCCTTTTGGAGTTTTTGCCTATCGGAAGATGCCTTTCGGACTTTGTAATGCGCCTGCGACATTTCAAAGGTGCATGCTTTCCATTTTCTTTGATATGGTAGAAAAATACATTGAGGTTTTCATGGATGATTTTTCTGTTTTTGGTTCCTCTTATGATAATTGTTTGTCTAACCTTGCTGCTGTCTTAAAAAGGTGCATGGACACCAATTTAGTCTTAAATTGGGAAAAATGTCATTTTATGGTGCAGGAAGGCATTGTGCTTGGGCACAAAATTTCAGCTAAGGGGATCGAAGTGGATAAATCCAAGATTGATGTGATTGAGAAACTACCTCCACAAGTGAATGTCAAGGGTGTGAGGAGTTTCCTTGGGCATGCAGGCTTTTTAGGTGTAACACCCTAGTTTTTACACCTATGATTAATTATTTTATTTGGATGTTTAAATTTATTATGTTATGTGGTTTAGTTTGAGTAATTAAATTACTCTCTTCAAATTATTTTATTGGGTGCGTTAGCACTGACTCAATTCAGCGAATGCACGCTTACTAGACAATAATTACGTTATTGTCACTAATATACCAGTACAGAAAAATATTTTTCATAATATGATTAATAGAAAAGCATTTTCATATTCTCATCCTATTTAATTTTAGAGTTAAAAATATTTTGGTTTGACCTTAATCGGAGATTAAATTTTGGACTGAGTATTTTCTTAGTGGATCAGTTCAACTATTAATCTTTACTCTAATTTGAATTTTGAAATCATATCTTTATCAATCTTTATATTTAGATTCTAAAAAGTAAAAAAAAAAATTATTTATTTTAGGTCTAATATTTATCACTCATTTGGTACCTATCACTAAATAATTAGCTTAAAAACTAAACTTCCTCACTTTTCTCTCTCTCTTTCTCGACGTGCTCTCTCTGTTTCTCTTTTCTTTCTCTGTTTCTTTCTCTTTTCTTCTTTCTTTCTTCCTTTCTTCTCTTTTCTTCTTCTTCCTTCTCACGCCATCTTCTTCCTCCCCCCAAACTCACCTCCCTTCCTTCCTTCTTCTCCGTAGCGCGGCCACCCCTGAAGCCGCCGTTCGGCCACCGCACGGCGAGAGCAGATGACCCGTTCGTCGCCACCGCTGCTGCTGTCTCGCGTCAGAACCGCCAACCACCGCCGTTCCCAGCCGTGGTAAGCACCCTACGCCGTCATTAACAGTGGTTCTTCACCTATTTATGATATTGAATCTTCTTTTCTTCTTCCACGAGGTTTAACTCTTGTTTTGTTGGACCTATGGTGCTATCCAAAACACAACGCCGCCCCTCCGTCGCCATTCGCCGCCGCGAGGAGCACCACAGCACCACCTTCAAGTTGTCTTCAAGCTTGGGTGAGTCAAAACCCTCTCTAGTGTCTCAGATTCAAAACCCCAAATGGATTTTTGAAACCCTAACCCTAACCCTTTTATTTCAGATTTTAATCTTGAAATTTAAGGTTGTTTTATGAAATTGGGACTGTGAATTTGTGTTTCCCTAAACTAATTTCATTATTCTGAGTTTTCCCCAAATCGTATTTAAGAGCCCTAAAACCCCAATTTGATTTGATTTAAATTTGGGTATGTTTTTGTGAAATTAGTTATGATTTAGTGCAATTAGGACTCTTAATGGATGATTTTCAAAGTTCTTTTTCAAGATCTTTTGATCAAAACAAAGTTTCCTTAAAGGGTATTGGGAAGCGTGAGCTTCAAACATGATTTTCTTTGAAAATAACCTTGTTTGGTAATTAGATTAAGTGTTTAGATAAAGTTAGAATGTGTGTTTGATCATGTGAAATTGATTTCTTGATTTCTGGTTGTTGCGCGTTGTTGGATTTACTCTCTGAGACGTTTGGACACGACTATGCTTGCTTGATGGAGCAGATATGAGCTAACGTGGGCATTAGGACGATGATCCTTTACTTGTATTCAAAGGTAAGGGGAGCTTGCCTGATGGATTTTTCTCAATAACCATTTGCTTGTTGTGTAGTCTGTATAATTGATGTGGTTGTGGGTATCTGATTATGTGGTTTATGTTGTGTTGTATATCTGAGTATCAGTGTCTGATATGTTTTAAATTATTTGATTATTTGTACATGATATTTCTATGGTACATGATCTGTCTGGTGGTTTGTTGTTGAATGTTGCTTGTGAGTGTGGTTTGAGAAGCCTGACTGTGGTCAGTGCACAACCGATTAATCAGATAAAAGCTTTAATAAGTTGTGTAAATTATATTCCAGGTTTTATGGGAAACGTTGGAATATAATAGTGGTGGAAAGTATTATTTTGGAAAAATAAGGAGTTTTGATGATGATGATTTATTAGTGTAAAAAGTAACTCGAGTCACAATGAGAGTGAAATTGTGAAAATGTTTCTGTACTGATAATTTTTATATAAGAAAGTTTGTAATATTATACAAAGTTATTTTATAAAATTAATTGTTGAAAAGAAGTTAATGATGATTTTAGAAAGTTGTTTCAGTGGAAAAAGTTAAGTTTTGGCTTGAGAAGCTTTAAAGGTGATAATTGATGAATGATTTGGAAAAGTGTGATAACATATTTGGAAAAACGTAGAGGGCAAGTATTTTAAAACGGCAGTACATATTTTAAGGAAGTTAAAACCTCAAGTGACTCACATTTGTGAAAACCAAGTTTTATTATTTAAGGATTTTATTGATGAATTTCCAATTTTGGAAAAGAATTTATGAAAACAAAATTGATTTAGTGTTAAAAGTGGTGTGGAACTTAGTAACCGAGACGTCGGGGTACTAAGGTTCTGTGTGGTGATGGACTCAGTCATTTGGACTTTGAGGGCCTATATGGTATACATGAGGTATACTGTGTTGAAACATTGAAGATGTTTCTAGTGCCACGAACCTAAGACTGGTGCACCGGTCGAGAGGTGTCGTGATTGAGCACTCGGACTGTGAGGTCCTATGTTTTGATAAAAGTTTTATGGACAGTGAGGTCCTATGTTTTGATAAAAGTTTTATGGACAGTGAGGTCCTGTGTTGTGATGAAAGTTTTAAAAGTGTTTTAAAACTATGTGAGTTGTAAGCCATTTTGAGCTTCGGCAAAGAAAGATTGAGCACAAAGAAAAGAACAAAACAAAAGTGTTTTGCATGCATTTGGCAGACGTGCCTGCGGTTTATGACATAATGCATTAATTACCAGCGGCGAAAGGTAATTCTGATGTGCATTTATCTCATGTGCCTAGGGAGGACATGGAGATTGTGACCCCATCCTACTTGCTAATGGTAGGGCCACTGGTTGTGGACATTAGCAAAGTTTAATGGTCTTGTGTGCCAGGCCTTGTGTGCCTATGTGGATGGGAAGAGGTTGCGCACCTGTTGGCAGAGTGCCAAGTTAGCCAGTGTGGCTATGGAGTCCGATCAACTCTTATGATGTTGGGGTATCTCATGAGATTAGGACGAAAATTAGATGATGAATAGAAGTGTCATGCATAATTTTATGGATGATGTTTGGGGTGTTAAACCCACTGATAAACTATTAGCTTATAAATGCTTGTGTGGTAAATGTATATGTGTTATGTGGTGTCGCGCATTTAGTTATTGTGTTAAAACCATATATTGGCGTCTCACCCTTACACACATTTCAGGATTCTTCTAGTTCGATATTGTACCCTGGGTACTTTAACACAGATGGTGCAGAGGAGTCTTTCTAAGTCACTCAGAGACTTAGATCTAGTTGCTTGATGAGGTATTACTTGCGGAATAACTTTTAGAACGACCAGCTTAGGGTTGAGACTTAGATTATTTTGAGAAGTATGTATGAGTATGGCTCAGAGAGCCTTTATTTTAAAATGAAATGTTTATGGCTCGGAGAGCGTTGTGTTGAAAGAAAACTTAAACTTTTCCCTTTGGTCTTGTAAAGCTTATGGTTATGACTATTATTTTTATATATATTGCTGTCTGGTTGGATTTGGTGTAACTGAAATTCTGGAGTGAAAATGTAATTATTTTAGCAGGTGTTCTTTTACCTGGGATGTCCGAATTACAGAGGAGACTCTGTCGAAATTTTCGTAAAATACTAGCTTTTATTCAAGTATATTCTTTAAATTAAATAGGCTTGTCAAGCTATGATAGTAAGTTTGTGTGTCGATCAATTAAGGCTTAGGTATGGAGTCGTGATAAAAAAAAAAAATTACACCCAATTTCAGACACTTATATACTTATATAAATTATTTTCCGAAAGCACCAGCAAATTATCTTTTAATTTTATTTCTGCACGTGTTTAGAAGGTAATGCCCAAGGGAGGGTGTTACAGAGTGGTATCAGAGCTGGTCGAGTCTTTCGGGATCTTTGGGGAATAGGTCTGTTGTGTTGACGTTGTGTTTTCTCTGAAGTGAGACGATGTTGTGTTTTTTCTGAAGTGAGACTTGTTTGAATTACTTTCAGAAGTAATATGTGTTAATAAAGAAGTAGGGAATTACAGAAAAGTGTCTATGGTAGTTTTACCTAAGTTGAATGTGAACGGAAAAGAAAAGTTCTTGAGTAAAATTAAGTTGATAGAAAAGTTCGAGGATGAGATGTGCAATGAAGTTATTTTGAAGATATGCGATGAAGTTATTTTGAGAATGAGATGTGTGAGATGATATCGAATTGGAGTGGTGAATTATAATCAAGAGGAGTTAAGACTATGATTAAACATTTTGAGTAGGGAGTTGATGCGTGGTGCTGTGAAGACATTGTTAGTATTAATGATAAAATTTAGAGTTAGATGATTGGAATAAGGTTTATGGTGGAACCATGTTGATAAGAGAAGTGATTAAGTTTTGATTTTGTTTTTCGAGGGTGATAGACTTTGATGCAATTTTGAGGATAGTACGGATATGTAGAAATGACGTAAGAATGAATTGTGTTATGGAATATGGAATAAGAGGAATGAAGTGATGTGAAGGGTAATGTAAAATCTTAAGTTTAAGATGAGATTGCAAAATTCTGTATAGTTTGAGTGACGAAATTTCGAGGACGAAATTTTTTTAGTGGGGTAGTAATGTAACACCCCGATTTTCGTTGCTTCGTAATATCGGTAAGAAATATATAAATATATATTTTTATCCGAGACTTAGAAAATGATTTTGGACAAACCAAGGTCATTTCCATGTTATACTTATTTTCATAAGTCACGGGGAAGTTTGTGGGTTGAAAATCTGAGGTAAAACCTAGTCTGCCGTTTTTACGTGTTTTCACCGACAAGAAAAGTTCTATCGCTCGGAAGACCTAATTTTAAGTTGTGAACGAGATGAAAAATGTTTTTATCGTATTTGCTACGATACTGGAAGTTTTGAAAATTTTGGTAAAAAAATAAAATAATTTACGTTTTTACGGGCGGAATACGTAATCGGGGTAGACGACGGAGTGGATTTTGGAGTTTCTAAGAGCCGATAGAGGATTTATCTTAGGATTTTGAGATGATTCATGGGGATGAATCATATTTTTAAGTCTAGAAGGTTTTTCAGGGTTAAAGTGAAAATTTATGGATTTTACGCTTTAGTCCCTGAACTTTCTGTTAATTACCCTTTTGTCCCTGAGTTAGTTTCTAAGTTTTTTCAAGTGAATTGGGCTAGAATCCTTGTTCCAAATCCATAGAGAACCGTGGCTTTGAGGCCCAAATTCCTTACCCATGACTTAAGTTTCATAAAGCCCATTTGAAACCATATAAGTTTCCTATGTCAACATAAGCTTTAAGCCTTTTTGGTGGGCCCCACAAAGATGAATTCAAGCCCAAATTCCTTAGGCCCATGCGCAAGCCCAATATGGAGTGAAGGTTGCCCTCATCTTGGATGAGCAAAGAGCAAAGAACATTCTAGAAGTTTCTACTACATTCCACACCATTCTACATTCTTCCACATTATTCTACTATTTTCTCAAATCTTCTTCAACAAGCTAGGTTTTCCTAAGATATTTATGACAAAAATCAGCCAAAAGTCATCAAGATATGACCACATTTATTGTGGCAAAAAGTCATCATGACAATTTAATGATAATTTGCAAACTAGTCCTTAAACTTATGGAATCTTTGCAAAATGGTCCCTATGAGTTATTTGCACTTAAATCCTTTGAAAAGCCACCTCCTTTCTACTTGGTCCTCAAAAGTGGCGCAGCCCACATGTCTATAAATACCCTTACTCACCTTTCACTTAGTTTCTATTGCCTTTTGTTCAAAAACCTAAAGTTCATAAGTCTTTGAATGTCAAGTTTGTGAAGAAAGTTCTTGGATCTTCACTTGTTTTTGATCTTCAAGAGGTGAATCCTATTCTTCTTCTCTAATCATGTCTATGTTCTTCAATCAATTTCTTGATTCAAGGCTTATATCATAGTTGTTCATCACTTTTAAGTTTCTAGATCTAGAACTTTGAAAATTCATAACTAATTCTAGAAAAATCCTTTTGACATGAAACCAATTGCTTTGATCTTATAATCATCTCTATTTTCATCATCTAGAAGCATAAGATAATGAGAAATTTCTTTCCTAAAAATCTAGCCTTGGCCGAATCTAGTAAAGTAGGTTTGGTAGAGTTTTGTTCATGTGTTGTCATGTATGATCATGTATTCTATATGACATGTATGTATACACATTCAAATCCATGATAGATTATTAAAATGAAAATCTTTACTAAAAAATCCCTATGTTGGCCGAAACCCTAGGTGGTTAGATTTGTTGAGTTTTTGTTCATAGTTTTCCTTAATGATCTTGTTAATCAAACTCTTAGTATGTATGCCTTATAAATCCAAGTTGGTTTATTAAACTAAGAACCCTAGCCCTATAAACATGTTGAGGCCGAATCCTTGTATAAAAGAGTTAGGAAGTTTTGAGTTTGAAACTTAGTGGTTTAGTCACTAATCTATGATTTAGGTTAATTAAGGACCATTAATCTATGACTTAATCATGATTAGCAATTTTAAGGATTTTGAACCCTAAAAGTCAGCCCTTGGCCGAAACCTAACCCTCATGAGTTAAGTATGTTGTGGTTTGATTTGATTTATTTTGGTTGCAATTCGTTTGAAGGAATCAATCGGGTTGGATTGACCTAAAGCCGACGGAGGAAATCGGATTAAATCGGAGGTTGTTTGAAAACGTTAGTTGAGTCTTCAAGAGGTAAGGGGAGCTTACCTGAGGGATTTTCTCTATAACTATTTGCTTTTGGTGTGGCTTGTATGATTTATATGTGGTTTGTGATTAATTGTTTATGTTCTTTACGATGTGTTGTTTATCTGTGTATCGGTGTTTGATCCGCCTTTACTTTATTTAGTTATCTGCAGATCGTATATGATATTGTTATGATGCATGATCTGCCTGAGGATATAATTTTGATAATTTTTGTTGAATGTTGTTTGTGAGTGTTGTTTGAGAGGCCTAACAGTGGTCAGTGCACAACCGATTAATCAAATAAAAGATTTAATAAGCTGTGAAAGTTATATTCAATGTTTTATGGGAAATGTTGGAATATAATAGTGGAGGAAAATATGATTTTTGTAAAAATAATGAGTTTTGAGAAATATGATAAAAAGTGATTTTTGTGAAATTAATATTCGAAAAGACCTTATTTATTATATAAGAAAATTATTTTAGAAGAAATATCAAAGTTTGACTTTAAGAACATTTTCTTTGAAAATACTAAATGATGGCAAGTTTTGAAATTATTTAAGAAGAAAGTTTGAAAACAAAGAAGACTTAATTTAAAAAGAGATTTAATCTGAAATGATTTATTATAGTTGAAGTTTCGATAAAAAGAAGTTATTAATGATTTGACGTTATTTTGTAAAAGATGTAAAAAGATTTAAAAGATGTAAAAAGATTGTAAAAGGATATAAAAAGATGTAAAAAGATATAAAAGATGTAAAAGATGTAAAAGATGTAAAACGATATAAAAAGATGTAAAAGATATAGGACTTAATAACCGAGACGTCGGGGTATTAAGGTTTGTTGTGTTGTAGACTGGGTATCTAATAAAAGAAGTTAACACATTGTAAAATGTTTTCTATTACCACGACCCTAAGACTGATTGCAAGGTCTAGGGGCTTCGTGATTGAGCACTCGGACTTTGAGGTCCTGTGTTGTTAGTAAAAGATGTAAAAAATGTTTCAAAAGATGTTAAGTCGTAAGCTTTTGAGAGCTTTAACAAATAAAGATATATCACAAAGAAAAGTGTTGAGAACAAAATGTTTTCTTGCATGCATTTGGCAGACGTGCCATGATTAGAAGAGGGATTACCTTGCGGCGTCAGGGTAGATCGTACAAAGATGTTCTCATTGTGCCCGGGGTTTGGACAATGAGGCCCCATCTCAGAGTGTTATCACTGTGCGACGATGTTGGACAGTGTGCGATGGGCGTGCCTGTGGCGTTGTGCCTGTGGCAATCGAGTCTGATCAACTCATCAAGAGGTTGGAGATATCTCATGAGATTAAATATGAATGTTTAGATGATATATTAAAGTGTTCATGCATAGTTTTTCCAATGTTGATGTTTGGGGTGTGAAACCCATTGATAATGAGATATTATGATATGAATGAGTATGTTGTTATAGACATATATATGTGTATGTGCCTTCTTTTGTGTTGCGCATTTAGTTATGGTGATGAATCCATATATTGGCGTCTCACCCTTACAAACATATCAGAGTTGTACAAGGGGTATGATTTCTACAAGAAGACGAAGGCTATCTAGTTCGAGGCATGCTGTTGCGGGTTTTTATTGGTTGTAGTGTCCGTTAGTTATGACCAGCTTAGGTAATGTTATGTTTTAAGAATAAAGTTGATTATGATTTATATGAGAAAAATATGAGGTAGTATAGTTGGAGGACTTATATACATTATGTTGTTAAGTGTGATCTGATTACGTTGCTGTGGTTAGGAGGTTAAAAGAAAAAGAAAAAAATTTTATCACCATATTTTGAAAATATAAACGTTGAGAAAACATGATTTTCCGAAAGCAACCAGCAAATTAAGTTTTATTTCCGCAAACGGGTAACCATGTGATGACCCGAGATTAGGGTGTCACATTAGTGGTATCAGAGCTGGTCGAGTCTTTCGGGAATGTTGGGAAATAGGTCTGTTGTGTTGACGTTGTGTTTTCTCTGAAGTGAGACGATGTTGTGTTTTTTCTGAAGTGAGACTTGTTTGAATTACTTTCAGAAGTAATATGTGTTAATAAAGAAGTAGGGAATTACAGAAAAGTGTCTATGGTAGTTTTACCTAAGTTGAATGTGAACGGAAAAGAAAAGTTCTTGAGTAAAATTAAGTTGATAGAAAAGTTCGAGGATGAGATGTGCAATGAAGTTATTTTGAAGATATGCGATGAAGTTATTTTGAGAATGAGATGTGTGAGATGATATCGAATTGGAGTGGTGAATTATAATCAAGAGGAGTTAAGACTATGATTAAACATTTTGAGTAGGGAGTTGATGCGTGGTGCTGTGAAGACATTGTTAGTATTAATGATAAAATTTAGAGTTAGATGATTGGAATAAGGTTTATGGTGGAACCATGTTGATAAGAGAAGTGATTAAGTTTTGATTTTGTTTTTCGAGGGTGATAGACTTTGATGCAATTTTGAGGATAGTACGGATATGTAGAAATGACGTAAGAATGAATTGTGTTATGGAATATGGAATAAGAGGAATGAAGTGATGTGAAGGGTAATGTAAAATCTTAAGTTTAAGATGAGATTGCAAAATTCTGTATAGTTTCGAGTGACGAAATTTCGAGGACGAAATTTTTTTAGTGGGGTAGTAATGTAACACCCCGATTTTCGTTGCTTCAGTAATATCGGTAAGAAATATATAAATATATATTTTTATCCGAGACTTAGAAAATGATTTTGGACAAACCAAGGTCATTTCCATGTTATACTTATTTTCATAAGTCACGGGAAGTTTGTGGGTTGAAAATTCGCACGAAAACCGGTCCGTTTTACAGGTTTTCACCGACAAGAAAAGTTTCTGCTCGGAAGACCTAATTTTAAGTTGTGAACGAGATGAAAAATGTTTTTATCGTATTTGCTACGATACTGGAAGTTTTGAAAATTTTGGTAAAAAAATAAAATAATTTACGTTTTACAGGCGAATACGTAATCGGGGTAGACGACTTGAGTGGATTTTGGATTTTCTAAGAGCCGATAGAGGATTTATCTTAGGATTTTGAGATGATTCATGGGGATGAATCATATTTTTAAGTCTAGAAGGTTTTTCAGGGTTAAAGTGAAAATTTATGGATTTTACGCTTTAGTCCCTGAACTTTCTGTTAATTACCCTTTTGTCCCCCGAGTTAGTTTCTAAGTTTTTTCAAGTGAATTGGGCTAGAATCCTTGTTCCAAATCCATAGAGAACCGTGGCTTTGAGGCCCAAATTCCTTACCCATGACTTAAGTTTCATAAAGCCCATTTGAAACCATATAAGTTTCCTATGTCAACATAAGCTTTAAGCCTTTTTGGTGGGCCCCACAAAGATGAATTCAAGCCCAAATTCCTTAGGCCCATGCGCAAGCCCAATATGGAGTGAAGGTTGCCCTCATCTTGGATGAGCAAAGAGCAAAGAACATTCTAGAAGTTTCTACTACATTCCACACCATTCTACATTCTTCCACATTATTCTACTATTTTCTCAAATCTTCTTCAACAAGCTAGGTTTTCCTAAGATATTTATGACAAAAATCAGCCAAAAGTCATCAAGATATGACCACATTTATTGTGGCAAAAAGTCATCATGACAATTTAATGATAATTTGCAAACTAGTCCTTAAACTTATGGAATCTTTGCAAAATGGTCCCTATGAGTTATTTGCACTTAAATCCTTTGAAAAGCCACCTCCTTTCTACTTGGTCCTCAAAAGTGGCGCAGCCCACATGTCTATAAATACCCTTACTCACCTTTCACTTAGTTTCTATTGCCTTTTGTTCAAAAACCTAAAGTTCATAAGTCTTTGAATGTCAAGTTTGTGAAGAAAGTTCTTGGATCTTCACTTGTTTTTGATCTTCAAGAGGTGAATCCTATTCTTCTTCTCTAATCATGTCTATGTTCTTCAATCAATTTCTTGATTCAAGGCTTATATCATAGTTGTTCATCACTTTTAAGTTTCTAGATCTAGAACTTTGAAAATTCATAACTAATTCTAGAAAAATCCTTTTGACATGAAACCAATTGCTTTGATCTTATAATCATCTCTATTTTCATCATCTAGAAGCATAAGATAATGAGAAATTTCTTTCCTAAAAATCTAGCCTTGGCCGAATCTAGTAAAGTAGGTTTGGTAGAGTTTTGTTCATGTGTTGTCATGTATGATCATGTATTCTATATGACATGTATGTATACACATTCAAATCCATGATAGATTATTAAAATGAAAATCTTTACTCAAAAATCCCTATGTTGGCCGAAACCCTAGGTGGTTAGATTTGTTGAGTTTTTGTTCATAGTTTTCCTTAATGATCTTGTTAATCAAACTCTTAGTATGTATGCCTTATAAATCCAAGTTGGTTTATTAAACTAAGAACCCTAGCCCTATAAACATGTTGAGGCCGAATCCTTGTATAAAAGAGTTAGGAAGTTTTGAGTTTGAAACTTAGTGGTTTAGTCACTAATCTATGATTTAGGTTAATTAAGGACCATTAATCTATGACTTAATCATGATTAGCAATTTTAAGGATTTTGAACCCTAAAAGTCAGCCCTTGGCCGAAACCTAACCCTCATGAGTTAAGTATGTTGTGGTTTGATTTGATTTATTTTGGTTGCAATTCGTTTGAAGGAATCAATCGGGTTGGATTGACCTAAAGCCGACGGAGGAAATCGGATTAAATCGGGAGGTTGTTTGAAAACGTTAGTTGAGTCTTCAAGAGGTCAGGGGAGCTTACCTGAGGGATTTTCTCTATAACTATTTGCTTTTGGTGTGGCTTGTATGATTTATATGTGGTTTGTGATTAATTGTTTATGTTCTTTACGATGTGTTGTTTATCTGTGTATCGGTGTTTGATCTGCCTTTACTTTATTTAGTTATCTGCAGTCGTATATGATATTGTTATGATGCATGATCTGCCTGAGGATATAATTTTGATAATTTTTGTTGAATGTTGTTTGTGAGTGTTGTTTGAGAGGCCTAACAGTGGTCAGTGCACAACCGATTAATCAAATAAAAGATTTAATAAGTTGTGAAAGTTATATTCAATGTTTTATGGGAAATGTTGGAATATAATAGTGGAGGAAAATATGATTTTTGTAAAAATAATGAGTTTTGAGAAATATGATAAAAAGTGATTTTTGTGAAATTAATATTCGAAAAGACCTTATTTATTATATAAGAAAATTATTTTAGAAGAAATATCAAAGTTTGACTTTAAGAACATTTTCTTTGAAAATACTAAATGATGGCAAGTTTTGAAATTATTTAAGAAGAAAGTTTGAAAACAGCAGTACTTAATTTAAAAAGAGATTTAATCTGAAATGATTTATTATAGTTGAAGTTTCGATAAAAAGAAGTTATTAATGATTTGACGTTATTTTGTAAAAGATGTAAAAAGATTTAAAAGATGTAAAAAGATTGTAAAAAGATATAAAAAGATGTAAAAAGATATAAAAGATGTAAAAGATGTAAAACGATATAAAAAGATGTAAAAGATATAGGACTTAATAACCGAGACGTCGGGGTATTAAGGTTTGTTGTGTTGTAGACTGGGTATCTAATAAAAGAAGTTAACACATTGTAAAATGTTTTCTATTACCACGACCCTAAGACTGATTGCAAGGTCTAGGGGCTTCGTGATTGAGCACTCGGACTTTGAGGTCCTGTGTTGTTAATAAAAGATGTAAAAAATGTTTCAAAAGATGTTAAGTCGTAAGCTTTTGAGAGCTTTGACAAATAAAGATATATCACAAAGAAAAGTGTTGAGAACAAAATGTTTTCTTGCATGCATTTGGCAGACGTGCCATGATTAGAAGAGGGATTACCTTGCGGCGTCAGGGTAGATCGTACAAAGATGTTCTCATTTGTGCCCGGGTTTGGACAATGAGGCCCCATCTCGAGTGTTATCACCGTGCCACGATGTTGGACAAAGGTGTGCGATGGGCGTGCTCGTGGCGGTGTGCCTGTGGCAATCGAGTCTGATCAACTCATCAAGAGGTTGGAGATATCTCATGAGATTAAATATGAATGTTTAGATGATATATTGAAGTGTTCATGCATAGTTTTTCCAATGTTGATGTTTGGGGTGTGAAACCCATTGATAATGAGATATTATGATATGAATGAGTATGTTGTTATAGACATATATATGTGTATGTGCCTTCTTTTGTGTTGCGCATTTAGTTATGGTGATGAATCCATATATTGGCGTCTCACCCTTACAAACATATCAGAGTTGTACAAGGGGTATGATTTCTACAAGAAGACGAAGGCTATCTAGTTTGAGGCATGCTGTTGCGGGTTTTTATTGGTTGTAGTGTTCGTTAGTTACGACCAGCTTAGGTAATGTTATGTTTTAAGAATAAAGTTGATTATGATTTATATGAGAAAAATATGAGGTAGTATAGTTAGAGGACTTATATACATTATGTAGTTAAGTGTGATCTGATTACGTTGCTGTGGTTAGGAGGTTAAAAGAAAAAGAAAAAAATTTTATCACCATATTTTGAAAATATAAACGTTGAGAAAACATGATTTTCCGAAAGCAACCAGCAAATTAAGTTTTATTTCCGCAAACGGGTAACCATGTGATGACCCAAAATTAGGGTGTCACAAATGTTACTTGGGTTCGGATATGACATTCGATTATCCTTGCGAATCGTGTCAGACATTCGAAACAAGGTGTTTGTGTATAGGATTTTTCCGGGAATGTTCCCTGGAAATATTCTAGGTTTATGGTTAGTAAAGGACATTGATTTTTGATTGATCTAGTTTCTGGATTCGGTCAGATCTATGTCGTTTTGTGTAGGATGTTGCCTACAAAGTTGAAAAGAGTTGTATGACTCGATTCAACTGAAAGATTGGTGGTTAGAACCGTTTGCTAGACCGAGTGTTTTCCTTGTGAAGCACCAATGTTGTGTGGAGGCTCGTGTCACCGTCTAGATTTCTGACGACTAGGTAAAAGGACGAATTATGAAAACGTATTCTCTGACTCGCGTAGTTGATTTGGTAAATTAGTTGCGAGGAGTTGTCATCTACTCAAAGATCGACGTGAAGACGAGTTAGTACCAGATTGGAGTGATGACCTATCTAAGGTTTTGCATCGTCAACTCAGTTTATGGGAAAAGATCAACCTTTGCATGTTTGATCGATTGATTAAGTTGTCTGGAATCGTACCCAATTCAAGGTGGTTATACTAAGCTTGGCTAGAAAGACGTGTATGTTGGTTAGAACCAAGACGAATTGAGTGGATTTTCGATATTGGGTGAGTGTCTCGTGATTGAGGAATTCTTCATTGTACCCTTTGATTCTCTGGTGTTTGTTAGTTGACATTTATTTCTCAATCCTGTGATTGTATTAGATACTCACAACGGTGAAGTTTGTGTGGGTCAGATAAATTTTCTGATCTTAATTTGAAATATGTCAGGACTCATGAATTAGTTATGCTGATGCATAAATTTCCAATTATACATTTCTTTGTTTGTGAGAAGTTGTACTCACACTTCTAAATGATCCTCGATGTATTAGACATTTGAGTGAATTGGTTTCAAGGAATCGATTGGTCTGGATACTTTCACATTTTGTTGAGAGAAGTGGTTATGACTATTTCTTGAGTTATAACCCAGATAATTTCGTGATAGTAGAAGTTTCTTGGTGAAACTTAGTTTCGTCACTTCTATTTTTGATAGAGGTGAAAGTCATCATTTTGTAAATTCTTTGTAATAAGAATAAGAATTAATCCTCTTGGGATTAGACATTATTCACCCCTTGATTCTTTGAATCCGTTGGAAGATTCTTGTGGAAGAATGAACTTTATTAGATTCATGTTTGTAAATGTGTATTGATCATGCATTTTTACACCCACGAACCTGATGGAATGATCTTTTTCCATACTGGATGTTCCGATATCTTTCAAATTAATGAAATTCTTTTCTATGCTTATGTGAAAGTGAAATCAAGAAAAATTTCTTTTCTTGAGAAATTCTTTTATGATCACCAAGTTCATGTCTTATTGCGGTTCAAAAGTACTTGTTGTCATTGATCATTTTAATTCTACGTACTTTCCAAATGTTGTCGATGTGTGACTTATTTCATCCGTCGTGAGTTGAATATCTCCACATCAAGATGTACAATTGAGACCTTCCTTGTTGAGATGTTGGTATTCCTTCAATCTGTTATGAGTTTTCTGAAGACCTGTATGAGTCTTGTTTGAACTCAAGTGATCGTTGATCGACTGGTGAAGTTTACATTTTCTTACGAGTTAAGATCCACAAGCGGAGTTAGTGAACCGAATAATGTATCAGAGGATTGTTCAGACTTCAAGGAGTATCTTCAAGTGTTGTTTCAGATGAGAAACGGAAGTTATCAACTTGTGTCGGTTAAGTTTATTTTAAGTGTTGAGAACTAAGTTGAGGCTAAGTCTGACCGATCATCCTTAGTGGGATGGATACGTAATGGGATGACATATCTTTAGCAGATTAGTTGGGAATAGTATGGTACTTAATTTTTGTCATCTCTATGGTAGGACAACCATAGTTGATAGGAGCTTTGTTAATGTATAGATGTCAATGGTATTATGAGAACCCTTAAGTTCAACATTATTGAGTGAGATGATTACAATGGATCTTATCGTGATCGAGGTAGATATATCATTAAAGGAATTTAGAGTAGTGATCAATGTTTATGGTTAATGTTGACTTCGTGAGTCCGAGGATTAACGGAAAAATATATATGGTAGTTTTCCTTAAGCTGAATGGAAATAGTAAAAAGGAGTTCTTGAGTGAAACTAAGTAGTTAGAAAAGTTTAAGAATTATGATTTTGGATAATTCAAGTTGAAGTGATTCCTTTTGGTTGTAGTTGCATGGAGGAATGTAATCGTATTCTTTAAGATTGAAATGAATAACCATGATATAATTTGGAGTAGTGGAATATGTTCAACGGAAACTAAGACAACAATTGTATACTTTGAGTTGAAGGTTGATGTATGATGGGGTAAAAGTTAGTGTTGAACTTGATGTTCATCGTGAGGATAAGGTGTTGAAAAAGTTTTGCTAGCAGACTAATTTGGAGGCAAGAAGTGATTAAGTTTTGATTGTGTTTTTCGAGTGTGATAAGCTATGGCGAAATGTTTATAATATTTGAGGTCTTATTTTGGTAAAAATGTAATTGATGATCCATAGTGGAAACTGGACATTTTTAAATCTAAGATTGACAATGGGGAGTGTCCACCTGGATTTCTTGGCTTTGTGTTGGTGCAGCTCTTAAGGGTAATGGCCTTAGAGAAACTCTGTTTTATAATCTTTTTTCTCGGCTGCAAAGATATAAGATAAGGGCAAATAAGATACAAGCACTTCCTTGCATAAGTGATAGAGCTATGTCTTTAGATGAAGGAATTGTTAGGAGTTGTGTATTTTCTTTGGGCAATAGGGTAGATGCATGGTAAATTTCTTAAACCAGGGATACTAACGGGGCTTGAGAACTAAATTGAAAATGAGAGTCAAATGAAGGATATGAAATCGAAGTAGGCAAAAGATTCGAGAGGAATTAAGAAGGAAACGGACTATGTTGGATGTAGTAAGGTTCAATTTCAATAAGATTGAATTTCTTAGGTTTTTGGCGCAAAGTTTATCATGTGCAACTCAGGAATTTTATGACGTTTTGATTAGAGACTTGAAAAGTGTTAATTTGATATGATTAGAAGAGTAGACTAAGCTCAAGTGGACTAAGACTATGATTGCATCTCTTGAGTAGAAGGTTAATTGATGTTATGTAAAGTTAGTGTTGGTTTTGGTGTTAGCTGTGAAAGTTAGATATTGGAGAAAGTTTTCCTAATGGAATTGTATTGAGAAAGTTAAATGAAGAGATTAAGTGTTGATTTTGTTCTTTGAAGTGTAATAGACTAAGATGAAATATCAAAGGTAGTGGAGCTAATGCGGTAGTGAAAAATCTCGAGGATAAATAAAATGGTATAAGAATCGATCTTGTTATAGAGTTGTAAATGAAAGGAATGGAGCGACGCGAATACAAAGTAAGATTTTAGGGTTAAGGTGTGATTACAAAATCCTGTTTAGTTTTGAGCTACGAAATTTCGAGGATGAAATTTTTTCAAGAGGGGTAGTAATGTAACACCCTAGTTTTTACACCTATGATTAATTATTTTATTTGGATGTTTAAATTTATTATGTTATGTGGTTTAGTTTGAGTAATTAAATTACTCTCTTCAAATTATTTTATTGGGTGCGTTAGCACTGACTCAATTCAGTGAATGCACGCTTACTAGACAATAATTACGTTATTGTCACTAATATACCAGTACAGAAAAATATTTTTCATAATATGATTAATAGAAAAGCATTTTCATATTCTCATCCTATTTAATTTTAGAGTTAAAAATATTTTGGTTTGACCTTAATCGGAGATTAAATTTTGGACTGAGTATTTTCTTAGTGGATCAGTTCAACTATTAATCTTTACTCTAATTTGAATTTTGAAATCATATCTCACTAGTGGAAAATATACATTAGACGGTAAAGGTTTACGTCAGTTAACCAAAAACTAGACGTTAAAAAGGGGGCGGTGACAGTTTTGTAAATAATTAATTCACTGTTAACGTCAGTTGTTTTAAGGACTGACATTAAAAGTGAGGCGGTGGAAGTTTTGTAAATATGAAATCACTATTTGCGTCAGTTGTTTAATGAACTGACGTTAAAAGTGTTTTGCAAGAAATTATTAAAACTTTTAACGTCAGTTGTTTATAAACCTGACGTTATAAGTGTGATTTTTACTTCAGTTAAATAAATAACTGACGTAAATAATCTTTCTATCCTGTTGTCACTCTTAACGCAGATCATCACTCCATATAGTGCAGTTTATTTCTAATCTTTTTTTTAAAAGTTTATTTTTAATCTTAATTAATTAGCTTGAATTAGTAAATTAACAAATTCTTGTGCAAATTAAAATAAATAAACACTTAACATAAAACAAGTTATATATGTATAATCAAATCGTATCTCATTGAAGCGATTCATAAGTTACAATTACAGGTTTAAAAGATAAAAAATTTCCGCAAGATATATAGCACTAAAATATAAAAAAGTTTCTGCTTCAACATCATTTTCTTCTCAGTCCTGTACTCAGAATCTCCAACATTGAATGCATCCCCTCCCTCATTTGAAGTCGATGCTCCATCTGAATCCACAAATCACTTTGGAGCCGTGGCGAGTGAAGGGTGCACTCGATCTGTTTCAAAGAATATTCTTGGAACAGCCACTTGGTTCCAAAGTCGAGGTTTTGGAACCGTAGCTGCCGATTCTCCGAAGGATGATGGTGTGTGCAATTCACATAATGCGATTTACACACCCTTATCACCCATGTAATGCGATTTACACAACCCCAGAAGTTGTTTTGACCATTAAGACAGAGACCTTTAAGTCTAGGTATAGGAAGAAAGAGTGATGAAGTTAATCTCCATGGCAGAGCCATATTGTGAAGCAGAAAAATTAAACGAAGGAAGGAAGCTATTTATAGGAGTAGGGGATGAAGTTACTAGGCGTCGTAAGTTGCTAAAAAATTAAATTGATCATTAAGAGCATTAGGTTCCAAGGCGCATTGGGAGTTGGCCTGGCAGTCATATATTATAAACGTGCAGAAAAGAAAACGCCCGAAGGAATAGGAAGAGACACTTTTAACGTCAGTTGTTGAATAAAACTGACGTTAAAAGCGTTTTTAAAATAAAAATATTTATTTTTAACGTCAGTTGTTTATACAACTGACGTTAAAAGTGTGATTTTTACTTCAGTTAAATAAACAGCTGACGTAAATAATCCTATATCCCTATCTGAAATGCCCTGTTGTCACACAGGTCTGTTAACGTCAGTTGTTGAATAAAACTTAAGTTAAAAGTGTTTTTAAAATAAAAAATATTTATTTTTAACGTCTGTTGTTTATACAATTGACGATAAAAGTGTGATTTTTACTTCAGTTAAATAAATAGCTGACGTAAATAATCCTATATCCCTAGCTATCTAAAATGCCCTGTTGTCACTCAATTAACACAGGTCTCAGAGCCATTTTGTGAAGGAATAGAAATATAGAGGAAAAGAAGAGGCAGATATGATCATGTTATTTAGGAAGAATGTTACTTTAACACTTTTAACGTCAGTTGTATTCAACAACGGACGTTAAAAGTGTTTTTTTTTTAAAAATATTAATATTTCACGTCAGTTTGTTAATAAAACTGACGTTAAAAAATTAATTTTAACATCAGTTGTTTAATACAACTGACGTTAAATGTTGTTTTATATAACGTTTACACCCGCGCGCCTTCTGTACTTCGCTGCATGACGTACGTCTCTTTTCTCTTTTCATCACGCTCAACCCTAAATCACTCTCAACCCTCACTCTCACTCTCACCCAAAGACAGTAACCCTAATCGCGAGCTCATCTCCACCGCAACCACCGCGAGGGCTTCTTCGCCACCACCGTGAGGTACACTATTAACCCTAACTCTGTCTTTCCATTCATTCTTTGCAATAACTTGACGTACATCTCTCTTTCCCCTTCCCGCGCACTAACTCTCCTTGTCCCTCTGCTCTCAGTAACCACATCGAACGTTGGCCACCACTCGAGCTCCCCTCCCCACCACCACGCGAGCACCTATTTCTGGTGAGTATTTAGGGCACATTTTTGCATTTTTGGTTTTGAGTGTATGTTGAAACTGTAGTCTCGATGAGTTGAAACTTGAAACCGTGAGTTTGAGTTGTTTGGAATGTACGTCTCTGTTTTTGGTTTTGAGTGCATGTTGCTCTGCTGGTTGATCTGTCACGGCCGTGATGCTAATCATGGCTAGGCCGTGATCAGTTCTGCTTGTGATGGCATGGTTCGTTCGAGTTGGCACGTTACGGCCGTGATGGACATCACCGCCGCACCGTGACCGAGTGCTTGGCAATTAATCTTTAAAAACTATAGTTTTCAATCTCCCGTATTGTCCTTATATTGGATATATATATGTTTTGTATATCTACAGGACCTATCTAGTTATGGATCGTAGTTGGATGGTTTGTAAGCGTACTAGTGCTGAGTATTTGAAGGGGGTGGGAGAATTTATAGAATTTGCTCAAAGGAATGTTCCTAATAGTAATGGAATGTTCTGTTGTCCTTGTGTCAAGTGTTTGAATACGAGGAAATGTACGGTGAAGGATATACGTACTCATTTGATTTGTGAAGGGATTTGCTTGAGTTATACAAGATGGATATGGCATGGTGATATGTTGTTGAGTAGTAATACGGCGAGTGTCTCCCAAAGTGAGGACGTTGACGTAGATATGGAGGATGATCGAGTAGAGGACATGATCCGTGATATTGGACAAGAATCTTTTCATCGAGCGCATGTGTATGATAGGTTGTGCGGTGATGCAGATAAGCCTTTATATCCAGGGTGTACTACTCATACACGGTTGTCGGCGGTGCTAAAATTGGTTTGTGTGAAGGCGAGAAATGGTTGGAGCGATAAAAGCTTCACAAAATTGCTTGAAGTGTTGAAAGACTTGCTTCCGGAGGACAACACATTGCCTGACCGTAACTATGAGGCCAAGAAGGTATTGTGTCCTATGGGTATGGAGTATAAGAAGATACACGCATGCCCCAATGATTGCATATTGTACACCAGTGTTCATGAAGACAAACACGATTGCCCCAAATGTGGGTTATCACGATACAAAGTGAAGGGTGGTGATGATGATGATGATGTTGATGATGTGAGAAAAAATGGTCCTCCTGCGCGAAGGTGTTGTGGTATCTTCCAATAATTCCAAGGTTCAAGCGATTGTTTGCCAATGCGAAAGATGCGAAGAATGTTAGATGGCATAATGATGAGAGGAAACGTGATGGAAAGGTTCGCCATCCTGCTGATTCTATTCAATGGAAGAATATCGATACTATGTTTCCGGATTTCGCCGATGAGCCAAGAAACCTAAGGCTTGGACTTGCTACGGATGGAATGAATCCTTATGGTAACATGAGTAGTATTCATAGTTCATGGCCTGTTCTGTTGGTGATTTACAACATGCCCCCTTGGTTGTGCATGAAGCGCAAATACATGATGTTGTCTATGTTGATTTTGGGCCCAAAGCAACCGGGAAATGACTTAGATGTTTATCTAGGTCCCTTGATTGAAGACTTGAAAACGTTGTGGGTGGAAGGTGTTGATGTAGTTGATGGGTATTCTCATGAGACTTTCAAGCTTCGTGCCATGTTATTTTGCACCATCAACGACTTTCCAAAGATACGGTAACTTGTCCAGCATTAAGTGTCAAGGGGCATAAAGCATGCCCTATATGTGAAGAAGGCACACGCTACACACTCGGTTGCATCATGGAAAGAAGACGGTTTACCTTGGGCATCGGAGATTTCTTAGACATGATCACCCATATCGTAAGATGAAAAAAGCTTTTAATGGATGCCAAGAGACAGAAGAAGCGCCGACGGCCTTAATTGGAGAGCAGGTTTATCAGAGGGTAAAGGACATCGATGTTATATTCGGCAAGTCCAAAAAGAAAGGTAAAGCTGTTGAGAAAAACATATGGAAGAAGAGGTCGATATTCTTTGATCTTCCATATCGGCGCAAGCTTGATGTCGATAATCGCATTGATGTGATGCATGTGGAGAAAAATGTGTGTGATAGTGTGATCGGGACGCTTCTCAACATTCAGGGAAAGACAAAGGATGGTGTGAATGCTCGTCTCGACCTCGTTGCTATGGGTATACGAGAGCAGTCAGCTCCAGTTGTTGAGGATGGTAAGCGGACTTATTTGCCGCCAGCATGTCATACTTTGTCAAAAAAAAAAGAGACAAAGTTTCTGCGGGTGTCTTCAGGGCATCAAAGTTCCACATGGTTACTCTTCAAATATGAAGAGACTTGTCTCTAGTGATCTTAAATTGGTTGGCTTGAAGTCTCATGATTGTCACGTCTTGATGCAACAACTTATGCCCGTTGCTATTCGTGGTATTGCTACAAAAAATATGAGACATGCCATTACTCGGTTGTGCTCATTCTTCAATTCTATATGTAGCAAAGTCGTTGACCCCCGTATGTTGGATGACTTGGAAGTTGAGGCTGCTACAATCTTGTGCCAATTGGAGATGTATTTTCCTCCTTCCTTTTTCGACATAATGGTTCACTTAATTGTTCATTTGGTGAGGGAGATTAGATTATGTGGGCCGGTTTTTCTGAGATGGATGTACCCAGTTGAGCGCTACATGAAGATCTTGAAAGGGTACGTGAAGAATCCTCATCGTCCGGAAGCATCTATTGTTCAAAGGTATGTTGTAGAAGAAGCTATTGAGTTTTGTTCGGACTACCTTCATAACACGGATCCTATAGGGGTTCCTAAGCCTCGGCATGATGAGATCAGATGTCAAGGTAAGGGTACACATGGCTTAAGAATTAATAGGAAGGATCGGGAGGAAGTGCTTCAAGCACATTTGTATGTATTGAACAACATTGAATGTGTTCAGCCTTTCTTATTTGAACATAAAAGAAAAGTCAATCAAGAAAACCCTCGAATGAGCGAAAGGTGGTTGTTGAACAAGCATAACAAGAATTTCTTACCATGGTTCAAGGAAGAAATGCTTAAGGATGGTAGTTACCGCTTCGATGACGTAAAATGGCTAGCACGTGGGCCTAACTTCAACGTCATATGTTGGAGCGGATACAACATAAATAACTTTTCCTTTTATACAAAGGAACAAGATAACAAGAGTACCATGCAAAATAGTGGGGTTATGATCGTGGCCGAAGCAATGCACTTCTCTAGTGCAAAGGACACAAAACCCGTTATAAAGACCGAGACCTTACTTTGGATATATTGAAGATATTTGGGTGCTCGATTACACTAAGCTTACGGTGCTGGTATTTAAATGTAAGTGGGTTGATAGTAACGGTGGTGTACAAACCGACGAATTGGGGTTCACATTGGTAGACCTCAACAAGTTAGGTCATATAAATGAGCCTTTCATAATGGCTTCCCAAGCAAAACAAGTGTTCTACATCACCGATCCTTCTAACAAAAGGTTGTCCGTGGTTCTCCAAGGAAAAAGCATGTATAATGGTAGTGATGAAAATGAAGATTCAAATCTTGATATTCCCGAGACTCCTTCTTTTTCAACAAACATGCCTACTATAATCGAGGAGACACAGGTGGACGATGTACATGCCACTCGTGATGATCATCACGAAGGGATATTGATATAGGTAGTTTAAACTTAGTATACATTTATAACCTATGTTAATAAATATATATTGTTTTGAACAGGCATACATATGGATCATTGTTCCATTTTTCCTTTGCAATTCTGTAATGTGTGTGATATTCTGTGTTACTGGGATATTTACTGAATGCAGGGATGGCTTAGGGGAGTGATATTTTAAAACTGAATTAAAAAAAATACTATTAACGTCAGTTGTATCATACAACTGACGTTAAAAGTATTTTATAAAAATATACAGTACACTATTAACGTCAGTTGTTTATTACAATCGACGTTAAAATTAAGACCTTTAACGCCGCTTCTTGATAACAATTGACGTTAGTTTTAACAAAATTTACGTCGGTTATGTTAAAGAACTGATGTTAATTTTGACAAAATTAACGTCAGTTGTGTTAAGGAACCGACGTTAATAGTGTTATATTTAACGTCGATTCTAACCGACGTTAAAAGTGTAACTTTTAACGCCACCATGTATTTACGTCGATCCAAGATTCTGATGTAAAAAATCAATTTTAACAGACGTAAAAAGCACTTATTGCACCAGTGTCTTTATCAATCTTTATATTTAGATTCTAAAAAGTAAAAAAAAAACATGTTTATTTTAGGTCTAATATTTATCACTCATTTGGTACCTATCACTAAATAATTAGCTTAAAAACTAAACTTCCTCACTTTTCTCTCTCTCTTTATCGACGTGCTCTCTCTGTTTCTCTTTTCTTTCTCTGTTTCTTTCTATTTTCTTCTTTCTTCCTTCCTTTCTTCTCTTTTCTTCTTCTTCCTTCTCACGCCATCTTCTTCCTCCCCCCAAACTCACCTTCCTTCCTTCTTCTCCGTCGCGTGGCCACCCCTGAGGCCGCCGTTCGGCCACTGCACGGCGAGAGCAGATGACCCGTTCCTCGCCACCGCTGCTGCTGTCTCGCGTCAGAACCGCCAACCACCGCCGTTCCCAGCCGTGGTAAGCACCCTATGCCGTCATTAACAGTGGTTCTTCACCTATTTATGATATTGAATCTTCTTTTCTTCTTCCACGAAGTTTAACTCTTGTTTTGTTGGACCTATGGTGCTATCCAAAACACACCGCCGCCCCTCCGTCGCCGTCCGCCGCCGCGAGGAGCACCACAGCACCACCTTCAAGTTGTCTTTCAAGCTTGGGTGAGTCAAAACCCTCTCTAGTGTCTCAGATTCAAAACCCCAAATGGATTTTTGAAACCCTAACCCTAACCCTTTTATTTCAGATTTTAATCTTGAAATTTAAGGTTGTTTTATGAAATTGGGACTGTGAATTTGTGTTTCCCTAAACTAATTTCATTATTCTGAGTTTTCCCCAAATCGTATTTAAGAGCCCTAAAACCCCAATTTGATTTGATTTAAATTTGGGTATGTTTTTGTGAAATTAGTTATGATTTAGTGCAATTAGGACTCTTAATGGATGATTTCCAAAGTTCTTTTTCAAGATCTTTTGATCAAAACAAAGTTTCCTTAAAGGGTATTGGGAAGCATGAGCTTCAAACATGATTTTCTTTGAAAATAACCTTGTTTGGTAATTAGATTAAGTGTTTAGATAAAGTTAGAATGTGTGTTTGATCATGTGAAATTGATTTCTTGATTTCTGGTTGTTGCGCGTTGTTGGATTTACTCTCTGAGACGTTTGGACACGACTATGCTTGCTTGATGGAGCAGATATGAGCTAACGTGGGCATTAGGACGATGATACTTTACTTGTCTTCAAAGGTAAGGGGAGCTTGCGTGAAGGATTTTTCTCAATAACCATTTACTTGTTGTGTAGTCTGTATAATTGATGTGGTTGTGGGTATCTGATTATGTGGTTTATGTTGTGTTGTATATCTGAGTATCAGTGTCTGATCTGTTTTAAATTATTTGATTATTTGTACATGATATTGCTATGGTACATGATCTGTCTGGTGGTTTGTTGTTGAATGTTGCTTGTGAGTGTGGTTTGAGAAGCCTGACTGTGGTCAGTGCACAACCGATTAATCAGATAAAAGCTTTAATAAGCTGTGTAAATTATATTCCAGGTTTTATGGGAAACGTTGGAATATAATAGTGGTGGAAAGTATTATTTTGGAAAAATAAGGAGTTTTGATGATGATGATTTATTAGTGTAAAAAGTAACTCGAGTCACAATGAGAGTGAAATTATGAAAATGTTTCTGTACTGATAATTTTTATATAAGAAAGTTTGTAATATTATACAAAGTTATTTTATGAAATTAATTGTTGAAAAGAAGTTAATGATGATTTTAGAAAGTTGTTTCAGTGGAAAAAGTTAAGTTTTGGCTTGAGAAGCTTTAAAGGTGATAATTGATGAATGATTTGGAAAAGTGTGATAACATATTTGGAAAAACGTAGAGGGCAAGTATTTTGAAACGACAGTACATATTTTAAGGAAGTTAAAACCTCAAATGACTCACATTTGTGAAAACCAAGTTTTATTATTTAAGGATTTTATTGATGAATTTTCAATTTTGGAAAAGAATTTATGAAAACAAAATTGATTTAGTGTTAAAAGTGGTGTGGAACTTAGTAACCGAGACGTCGGGGTACTAAGGTTCTGTGTGGTGATGGACTCAGTCATTTGGCTTTTGAGGGCCTATATGGTATACATGAGGTATACTGTGTTGAAACATTGAAGATGTTTCTAGTGCCACGAACCTAAGACTGGTGCACCGGTCGAGAGGTGTCGTGATTGAGCACTCGGACTGTGAGGTCCTATGTTTTGATAAAAGTTTTATGGACAGTGAGGTCCTATGTTTTGATAAAAGTTTTATGGACAGTGAGGTCCTGTGTTGTGATGAAAGTTTTAAAAGTGTTTTAAAACTATGTGAGTCGTAAGCCATTTTGAGCTTCGGCAAAGAAAGATTGAGCACAAAGAAAAGAACAAAACAAAAGTGTTTTGCATGCATTTGGCAGACGTGCCTGCGGTTTGTGACATAATGCATTAATTACCAGCGGCGAAAGGTAATTCTGATGTGCATTTATCTCATGTGCCTAGGGAGGACATGGAGATTGTGACCCCATCCTACTTGCTAATGGTAGGGCCACTGGTTGTGGACATTAGCAAAGTTTAATGGTCTTGTGTGCCAGGCCTTGTGTGCCTATGTGGATGGGAAGAGGTTGCGCACCTGTTGGCAGAGTGCCAAGTTAGCCAGTGTGGCTATGGAGTCTGATCAACTCATATGATGTTGGGATATCTCATGAGATTAGGACGAAAATTAGATGATGAATAGAAGTGTCATGCATAATTTTATGGATGATGTTTGGGGTGTTAAACCCACTGATAAACTATTAGCTTATAAATGCTTGTGTGGTAAATGTATATGTGTTATGTGGTGTCGCGCATTTAGTTATTGTGTTAAAACCATATATTGGCGTCTCACCCTTACACACATTTCAGGATTCTTCTAGTTCGATATTGTACCCTGGGTACTTTAACACAGATGGTGCAGAGGAGTCTTTCTAAGTCACTCAGAGACTTAGATCTAGTTGCTTGATGAGGTATTACTTGCGGAATAAATTTTAGAACGACCAGCTTAGGGTTGAGACTTAGATTATTTTGAGAAGTATGTATGAGTATGGCTCAGAGAGCCTTTATTTTAAAATGAAATGTTTATGGCTCGGAGAGCGTTGTGTTGAAAGAAAACTTAAACTTTTCATTTTGGTCTTGTAAAGCTTATGGTTATGACTATTATTTTTATATATATTGTTGTCTGGTTGGATTTGGTGTAACTGAAATTCTGGAGTGAAAATGTAATTATTTTAGCAGGTGTTCTTTTACCTGGGATGTCCGAATTACAGAGGAGACTCTGTCGAAATTTTCGTAAAATACTAGCTTTTATTCAAGTATATTCTTTAAATTAAATAGGCTTGTCAAGCTATGATAGTAAGTTTGTGTGTCGATCAATTAAGGCTTAGGTATGAAGTCGTGATAAAAAAAAATTTTACACCCAATTTCAGACACTTATATACTTATATAAATTATTTTCCGAAAGCACCAGCAAATTATCTTTTAATTTTATTTCTGCACGTGTTTAGAAGGTAATGCCCAAGGGAGGGTGTTACAACCGGCGGTTCATCAAGGACTTCTCAACGATAGCCAAGCCGTTGTGTGGCCTTTTGAACAAGGACACACCATTTGTGTTTGATACTGCTTGTCTTACCTCTTTTCAGGTTTTGAAAGAAAAGTTGATCACCGCTCCCATTCTTGTTGCACCCAACTGGGAGTCACCATTTGAATTAATGTGTGATGCCAGTGCCTACGCAGTTGGGGCAGTTTTGGGACAGCGGAGGGAAATTTTTTTCCAAGTCATTCACTATGCTAGCAAGGTTCTCAGTGAGAACCAAGTAAATTATGCAACAACTGAAAAAGAGTTGCTAGCCATAGTGTTTGCATCGGAAAAATTTCGTTCCTACTTAATTGGTTCACAAGTCACTGTTTTTACTGATCATGCTGCAATTAAATATTTGTTGACTAAGTTAGATTCTAAACCAAGACTCATAAGGTGGATTCTATTGTTGTAGGATTTTGACTTAGTCATCAAGGACAAAAAGGGCAGCGAGAATGTGGTGGCTGACCACTTGTCCTGGTTGGTGAATGAAGAGGTGACTGCAAAAGAGAAGGACATTCAGGATGAGTTCCCGGATGAGGCTTTACTTTTGGTGCATGAAAGACCATGGTTTGCCAACATGGCAAATTTCAAGGCAGCCAATATTGTTCCAGAGCACCTCACTTGGAAACAAAAGAAGAAATTCTTCCTGGATGCCAACCATTTCTGTTCAAGGTTGGACCAGATGGCTTATGGAGGAGGTGTGTTAGTCAAGAGGAAGCAAGGAAAATTTTGTGGCATTGTCATAACTCACCATATGGTGGACACTACAATAGGGATAGGACAGCTACAAAAGTCCTCCAATCTGGGCTCTTTTGGCCCTCAATCTTCAAGGACTCTTTCAATCATGTGAAGAGTTGTGACAAGTGCCAAAGGACCGGGAAAATTTCAAAAAGGGATGAGATGCCACTGCAGAACATTTTGGAGGCTGAGGTATTTGATTGTTGGGGCAAAGACTTTATGGGTCCACTTCCACCTTCATTCTCCAATCAATATATTTTGGTGGCGGTGGACTATGTTTCCAAGTGGGTGGAGGCCATTGCAACACAGAAGACTGATGCCCAGACAGTGATTAAATTCATCAAGAAGAACATCTTTGCCCGGTTCGGTGTTCCAAGGGTCCTTATAAGTGATGGGGGATCTCACTTTTGCAACTCACAAATGAGAAATGTGTTGACCAAATATGATGTGAGGCATAAGGTGGCATTCCCATATCATCCGCAAACAAATGGGCAAGTGGAGGTCTCCAACCGGGAGATTAAGAAAATTCTGGAAAAGACTGTGGCCGTTTCAAGAAGAGATTGGGAAAGGAAGTTTGACGATGCCTTGTGGGCTTACCGGACTACACTGAAAACTTCTGTGGGGTTATCTCCGTTTCAGATGGTCTATGGGAAGGCATGTCATCTACCCGTAGAGTTGGAGCATCGAGCTTTTTAGGCATTGAAGTTCTTGAATTTTGATGCCACTCTGGCGGGTGAGAGAAGAGTGAATCAGCTGCATGAGTTAGAGGAGATGCGCCTTAATGCATATGAGAATGCAGCTATTTACAAGCAGAGAGTCAAGACCTACCATGACAAGAAGATCGTCATGAAAACATTTCAGCCGAGACAACAAGTTTTATTATTCAATTCCCGGTTGAGATTGTTTCCGGGCAAGTTGAAGTCTAAATGGTCGGGACCTTTCATTGTCAAAGAAATCTCACCTCATGGAGTTGTAGAAGTGGAGGATCCTATTTAAAAAAGGACCTTCAAAGTCAATGGCCAAAGACTCAAGGCCTACTTGGGTGGTGACATCGAGAGATTGATCTCAGCTATGCGCCTTCATGATCCTTGAGGTCACCTACCCGTCAAGCTAGTGACGTTAAGGAAGCGCTTATTGGGAGGCAACCCAAGTTTTCTTTTCATTTTCCTTTTGTTTTTGATTTTTCCCTCTTGAATAATTTGAGAAGATCAAGAGGAAAAAGATCATAAATTAATAGTTTGGTTAAGTGTTTTCAGGGTAAGGAGGAAGAAGAAGCAAAAAGGGCAGAGACAACAAAGCCAACAACCATCACACTGTTGACGAATCTGGGCAAGTATACCCAGTCGTGCAAGTAATACGGTGGTGAGAACGTTTATCGTTCCCACGAGGACTGTGCCAAGTACTAGCACGTACCGAATCGATTACACCATCCAAGCGGATATTTGGATTCAAGGGAGCTCGATAATAAATACCAAGCCCAAATAAGATTTAAACCTAAGACAAACAAAATAAAGAGAAAAGTTCTTTGTGGGTTTTTGTCGAACACTCGAAAGGCAGTAAAAGGAATTCTTCAAATATAAGAACAACGCTGGGATTAGGTTCACTAAACTTCATCCCCATGCAATGACATGACTCATAAACAGTTTCTACTTCAATTATGACAATCAATCCACTAAATTACTCAAGTCCCGATTCCTCGGATGACAAGAGCCTAAATCCACTAATAGACCCTAATTCCTTAGGTGGCCTAGATTAATGAATTTGCATTAAGATTAGGGATTACGCGATTTCTAATAAACCTAGTTCCATTCCTAGACGCAAGGGTTACTAGGTGATTGATCTCAGTCTCGGTTCTAATACGAATTTTCCAATTGCATATCAAAACACTGATCAAGTCATGGGGGTGCTAGCCACAACAAGCATTAAACACAGAAATCAATCACTCAATAACGAAGTAAAAACTGTATTACAAGATCAAATCAAATACATGAGAATTCAGAGATAGCTACCCTAACCCCAACAATGGAGTTTAGCCATTCATGATCATAACCACAACAAGAGAAATAGAGATGAAAAGAGGGAGGAACGCCATGGAATCCTTGTGCAGCTGCCTCTGGTTCAAAGAGAGTGTTTTAGGGTTTCAAAACTGTTTTCTCTGATCTGCTCGTGCCCACTTATAGAAAGTCCACGCGTCACGGCCGTGATCACGACCAGGCCGTGATGGTCTCTGCCCTGGGCGCGCTTTCAAACTTTCATTTGTCACGGCCGTGACACTCATCACGGCCAGGCCGTGATAGCTTCTGTCTGTGAGGGTCTGGTTGTCACAGCCGTGATGCTCATCACGGCTAGGCCGTGATGACTTCCCGACTTTTGCCTTCTTTTTCGCTTCCGCTTGATCACGGCCGTGATGGTCATCACAACAAGGACGTGATAGGCTCTGCCTGGGTCGTTTTCTTCACTTTTCAGGTTCTGTCTTCAACCAAGCTCCACCATGGCTATTCTGAGCATTTTTCCTTGAATTCCAGCAAAACAACACCAAGAAACCGCCTCACCCGTTCCAAGGGAAAAAATAACTAAAATAAAATAAAGTAGGCCTAATCTAAATGAAAAATGCATGCAAAAGTGTACAGGAAACATGATGTAAAATCACACTATCACACGCCTGTGCCGTGACACTGGTCATGACCGTAATGAGCCAAAATTGAAGATCAGAAAGGATCACGGCCTAGCCGTGATCCCCATCACGGGCGTGATGGGAGGATCCTGAAGATCAGAGAGCATCACAGCCTAGCCGTGATGGAGGTCACGGCCGTGACAGGCTACCCCTATGGACCAGAATGCATCACGACCTGCCCGTGATAAGCATCACGGCCGTTACCCAATTTTCATGTAAGTTTCTGACTGGAATGTAATCCAACACCCACTACTACCTCGGTAAGTCGTTCCAATTTTTCTTTCCTCTCTCCAACTTGATTGTTTACATTGGGGACAATGTAAATTTTTAAGCTTGGGGTAGGGGTATTTTCGCATACTTGTGCATTTTTCATGTTGCATTCATATAGGCATAGCTTTGCATGATCACATGATTAGATTGCCCCTTGTTTAGGTATTTCATCCGATTGTGAGAACTAAGTGCCAAATAACTTGAGATAGTGAATTCTTGAACCCAATTCTGTTTATTCTTGTGATAAGGCTACAAATGAAAAATGCTTGAGATGATCTGTGATAGTTGATAATTAGCATGTGGTTTCGTAGATTTGTGTTTCTCATTGATTCTTGAACTACAAAATGTGAGATTTTGAGCCAAAAAGGGGTACTCACTAAATCTACCCCATTCTTTCTGATAGAGTGTTATTCCTCTTGGTTTGTATTCTCTAGAACTTGACTTGAAACCATTTCGAAGCTTAAAAATTTTTGAAAACATTTTTTGAAAATGATTGAGGCACTATGTATTTTTCCGGCCTTCTGAGCTTTGATTGATCAAATGTTACCCCTTAATTGCCCGATTTTGAGCCTGCAAGAATAAAATACTTTTCTTGGTACCTTGAATTACTTTGATGAATATGCTTCATAGGGCACCTTCTAAAGTATTGTAAAAAAGGGTAAAAAGGTAGTTGAAAAAGTATGGGATGAGAAAATCAGAAAAATATTTCTCTTGAATTGTAAATCTCCCCTTCTCCAAATAAAAAGAAAAATAAAAGAAAAATAAATATAAATAGAGAAGGGGATGACAAAAAGAAAAGTGAGAAATAAAATGAAAGGAAAGAAAGAAAGGTGGCAAAAGTAAATCGAAACCCAAAAGGGTATTTTAGAAGGTGTCATGATTTGCAATGCTTGATGTTTTGTGTAGCCTTTTGAAATGTCCTTTTCTTGACTTTCCCACCTAACGATAAATCCCATGGCCACGTTACAACCAAAGTAAAGACCTCTTGATTCTTAATCGTTTTCATTAATAAAGTAGAGATTTGGTTGATAGTCAAGCCTATGGTAGAATTCATTACTTGAGGAAAATGGAGCGAATTATCAAATATATCCCTAAACACTTGAGTGAGGTGAGAAGGGGAGCCAAGCAAATAAACAAGCTTGGGGTGAGTTTCAGGTGAGAAAGAGTGCCCGAATAAGTGAGAATATGAGTCTAAGAAACCTAAGCTTCTAATTGGACTTGAAACTGATTGTCTCTTGCTGAATTATTTGAAATGTCTGTTATTTGGATTATTCACTCGGGTGAGGCGGTTTGATTTAGGCATGATTAGTTTGATTTTTATTAGTTTTTACCTTGGAACGGGTGAGGCAGTTTCTTGGTGTTGTTTTGCAGGAATTTAAGGAAAAATGCTCAAGATTAGCCATGATGGAGCTTGGATGAAGACAGATCCTGAAAAGTGAAGAAAATGACCCAAGCAGAGCCCATCATGGCCTAACCGTGATGACCATCACGGCCGTGATCGAGCAATAATTGAGAAGAAAGAAGGCAAAAGTCAGAAGTTGTCACGGCCTAGCCGTGATGCCTATCACGGCCGTGACATGCTAATTGAATCAGAACCCTCCTAGGCAGAATCTGTCACGGCCTAGCCGTGATGCCCATCATGGCCGTGACAGACTAATTGGTGGAAACAGAAGAGATCACGGCCTAGCCGTGATGAGTGTCACGACCGTGACAAACATATTTTGAAAGCGCGCCCAAGGCAGAAAGCGTCACGGCCTGGCCGTGATGGCCATCACGACCGTGACGCGAATCTTGATTTATAAAATGGCACAGGCAGAACAGAAGGAACCAGTTTTTGAAACCCTCAAACACTCTCTTTGAACCAGGGGCAGCTGTATAAGGATTCCATGGAGTCTCTTCTCTTTTTCAGCTCTATTTCTTTGGTTTTGGCTATGATCATGAGTAGCTAAACCCCCATTTTTGGGGTTAGGTGTAGCTATTTCTGAATTATCCATGTATTTGACTTGATCTTGTAATACAGTTTTTGCTTCCTTATGAGTGATTGATTTCTATGCCTAATGCCTGTTATGGCTAGCACCCCCATGACTTGATTATTGTTTTGGTATGCAATTGGAAAATTCGTATTAGAATGATAACTGAAATCAACCACCTAGTAAACCTTGTATCTAGGAATGGATTTAGGGTTATTAGCAATCGTGTAATCCCTAATCATCATGCAAATTCATTAATCTAGGCCACCTAAGGAATTAGGGTCTATTAGTGGATTTAGGCTCTTGTCATTCGAGGAATCGGGGCTTGAGTAATCTAGTGGATTGATTGTCATAATTGAAGTAGAAATTGTTTATTAGTCATTTCATTGCATGGGGGTGAAGTTTAGTGAACCTAATCCCAACATCGTTCATAGATTTGAAGAATTATTTTAACTGGCTTCCAAGTGTTCGATAGAAATTCTCAAAGAACTTTTCTTTTTAATTTGTTTATTTTAGGTTTTGAATCTGATTTGGCTTGGTATTTAGTATTGAGCCCCCTTCAATCCAAATATTCGCTTAGATAGTAATTGATTCGGTACGTGCTAGTACTTGTCACAGTCCTCGTGGGAACGATAAAACGGTCTCACCACCGTATTACTTATACGACTAGGTATACTTGCCTAGACCCGTCAACACTAGGCTCCTATACTCAGCTTCAGTACTAGACCTAGCCACTAATGTCTATTTTATGGACCACCAAGAGGCTAGGTTTGGTCCAAAAAGCACACAGAACCCGAGATCGACCTCCCGTCATCAAGAATCTGCAGCCCGATCCGCATCACCCAAGGCTTGCAAACTGAATGGTCCACTACGGTTGCTGGTTTGGTAATAACCCATGTGTTAGAGTTCCTTTGAGGTGTATGAGAATGCGTTTTACCGCCTTCCAAAGGTGCTCTTCCAAGGGTTGATACAGAACCCATGCAACCTTTCCAACACTATAGCGTAATCCAGTGTCGAGTTATGGTGGGATATTGTAATGCCCCAACTATTGATATATACTAAGATGGTTCCGCAAGTAGTTGCCACCATATTTTGTTAGTTTGCAATTGCTAATCATTGGTGTTGGGAGTGCTTTGGCCTCCGCCATATTGGCCTTGGCCAATAAGTCCCTAATATACTTGGTTTGGGGACAAGAGCGATTGCTTCATTTCCTAGTTTCTTAACTTCAACACCTAAGAAGTAGTCAAGGTCACCTAGTTCCTTGAGAGCAAACTCGACTTCAGTTTGTTGATTAGCCGAGAAATGCGAGTGGAAGCCGAATCTGTGACTATAATGTCATCCACATAAATGAGGACATAGGTGGTTTGTGACCACCAGAAGTGTGAACCAATTGAGAATGGTCACACTTGTTGGATTTGAACCCAAAGTGAATGAGAGCTTGTGTAAGCCTTTCAAACCATGCCCGAGGGGCTTGTTTAAGCCCATAGATTGCTTTGTTCAGCTTGCACACTTGATCCGGGTTGGAACTAGTGAAACCAACAAGCTGCTGCATATAGACTTCTTCAGCCAGCACTCCATTAAGGAATGCATTATTGACATCCAACATTTTGATGTCCCACTGATGAGTGATGGCAATGGTGAGAATTACTCTGACTGTAACCGGCTTAACAACAGGGGAGAATGTTTTAGTGTAATCAAACCCCTGTTTTTGGTGAAATCCTTTTGCCACTAACCGAGCTTTGAACTTATTAACTGAGCCATCCGGGTTTTCCTTAACACGAAACACCCACTTGCATCCTATGGCTTGCCTATGTGGAGGTAGGTCCACCAAGGTCCAGGTATCATTCCTTACCAAGGCATCATACTCAAGTTGAACAGCCTCCTTCCACTGTGATAAATTGAGGGCCTCCTTAGGTGACTTAGGTTTTGCATGTGCAACTAAAATATGTGACACTCTAGATTTTGCCTCAGTGACCATAGGGTGGATATTGCATGGTTGCTGTGGAGAGTCAGGACCCGAGGACTGATATTCAGAACCTGATGAAGCAGGGTATTGAGGGGTGAGACCCGAATGTAGAGAATGGAGAGTTGAGCAACCCGAGTTATGAGAGTTGGAATTAGAAGGTACTTGAGGAGTGGATATTTGAGGAGAAGGATTGGGAGACATATTAGGGAATGAAGTGGGAGACAAATGATGAGAAGGAGTAGGAATGGACTCAGGTGATGGACTTAAGGGTGTGAAATTGGAGGAGGATGAGATGACAGTAAGAGGAATAAGAGAGGAGGAACCATTTTGTGAGGTTGTGATAGTAGAGGAAAGATGAGATTTAGTGGCATAGGGAAATTTTGATTCATCAAAATGAACATCTTTTGATATATAAAGTATACCATCATTTGAGATACATTTATATCCCTTGTGAGAAGATGAATATCCTAGAAAGGTACACTCACGGGATCTAAATTGTAGTTTGTTCTTGTTGTAGGGTCTTAGACAAGGGTAGCAAACACACCCAAAGACCCTTAAGAATGAATAATCAGGTTCTTTGTTATACAACATAGCAAATGGGGTCTTTTGAGACAGAACAGGAGTAGGAATTCTATTGATTAAGTAGGCTGCAGTGGTAAAAGCATGGTCCGAAGACCTCATAGGTAGGGAAGTTTGGGCAAGTAGTGCCAAACCAGTCTCAACAATATGCCTGTGCTTCCTCTCAACACTTCCATTTTGGTGGTGAGTGTGAAGGCATATAACCTTATGGACAATCACAATATCAGTAAGAAACTTAGTGAATGGGTGAAACTCTCCCCCCAATCAATTGGACAGACTTTATGGTAGTTTGAAATTGAACTTTGACTAGTTCAAGAAACTTTTTGAACATTGCTAGAGTTTCTGATTTCTGTTTTAATAGGAATAGCCAAGTGAATTTACTATGAGCATCAACAACAGAGAAGTAGTAAGAGTGCCCAGAAGCAGATAGCATAGGGGCTGGGCCCCACAGATCCAAAAACAATAGTTCAAAAGGCTTGCTATAGGTTGTAGTTGAACTATGAGAAGGTAATCTATGGGATTTACCATAACAACAGCAATACAGAAATATGTAAATGTTTTATTCATAAGAGGAACATTACATTGTTGAAGAATATGTTTGATAGCTACATCATTGGCATGGCCAAGCCTACAATGCCAAGTGTAAAATGAACTTGGCATTTTACCAACTGAATTACAACTAGGATTAAAATTACAAATGGGAGGGATTGAAACAAAATCAGAAACATTTTTTACAACATTATTACAAACAGTAAACACTTAGACAAGTGGGAGAGGTTTGAGCAGACTTGCTTGCCACAAAGGGTGATTGGGGAACACATAATGACCTTGGGAGTTGAGTTTTCCAGTTAGAATGATTTGCTTATTGACTTGAGAGATGACATAACAGATTTTAGTATGAAATTCAAAGGTAACATGATTTTCGTGGAGAAAACTTTCTCACACTTAGAAGATTTTTGGTAATTTTAGGAACATAAAGAATATCTTTAAGAATAAGACTGGTATTAGAATCTAGAGGAGACATAACGCATGCAGAACCTACTTAGAGTATAGGGAGTCCATGGCCATTAACCATATACACTTGGTCTAGGCCACAATTGGTGGTTTGTTGTTGCAAATTGGTCATATCTCGAGGTTACATGATGGGTTGCACCACTGCCCCGCATACCACATCCCTGAATTTGAGTTAGAGCTAGAAGCCATCATAGACATAGGGTTGTGAGATGCAGCCATCATAGCCAAAGGTCCACTTGATTGATTGTTGGGAGGATTGGATGCATTAGGTGCTTGCTGAAACGAGGTGTAGGTCATAGGTGCATAATGAGCAGAGAATTGTGGATGCTGTGTCTGAGGCATTTTATCAAACAGGTGCTGATCTTGCACCTCCCATGCAAGAAAACCAGAATTGATACGATCAGCGATGCGATCGTCATTGCTGAGGTATCACGGAGGAACCCTGGGGTATGCAACGAACTTTTCGAGCCTATTCGCACGAATCACAACATCAACATCTGGCTTCTAGTGAAGAAATTAAGTTGCTAACAAGAGAAGAGGGATTGGACATCGAACTCTATGATCGCGGCGGCAGAGGATCTTGATCTAAAATGGAAGTCATGGCCTAAAACTTAAGCTCTAGATACCATACTAGAAAAGGAGAAAGAGAGAAAACTTGTAAATGTATAAACTGATATTGTTTTCATCGATTTTCTAGAATGAGTGATACAAGCCTATATAGGAAAGTCCTAGTGGGTGATTCCTAACTGACTCCAATCTGAATCGACTTCACGACTCAAGCAGACGACTAAACGAGCCTAACGGTCTTAGCTAATGCAAGCTTTAACTAGACTTTCCATAAACACTAATAGAAGTCTTAGTAAGAAAACCAAAATTAAAAACTGTATTCAAGATAATTCAATGGAAAAAAATGGCCCCATGCAGGAATGAGGAAGTTGTCCCATGGTCTTTAGCCCTAATTGACTGTTTTTGTGGGGTGGGGGGGTGGGGGGGACTATGCAATGAAAGTATTGATAACGACCGTAATATATATATATAGATAAAAATGGTGACCACATATGCGATACAAGCAGAAAACTAGCTTTCCTTTCAGCATCTGAAGTGAAGAATTTTAATGAGTAGCCATTTACACTTGAACAATACTGCTATTTTAATCAGCTCAATTAAAGTAACAATATTAAATGACACATTTTAATTCACAAGTTAAATACTTGATTAAATCACATGCCACTATCACCATGTTATTTTTAAAATTTACATTTTTCCTTCAACTAAGTTTCTACCATGAGTACATGACAGATGGTAACAAACGTCAAGAGGAACAACTCCACAGAAAAAACGCATGGTTTACCGTGAACAAGAAAGAAATATTATCAACTAGACTTTTTGATAGAAGAAACAACACCAATTTAAGTGATTGAAAAATGTTTTAAACCAAACTCATTACAGAAGTGTTGATCATTGGCAATGGCAAGCACCAAAGCAAAGGAAATAAGCTATGTACGTCAGCGCAGATATGAAAACTTTTATATCAAAATATTCAAATTAGACACAAATTAGCAAATAAAACATGTCACTTAAAATAGTTGAAATCCTTGTCGAGACAAGAGTGGAACTAGTACTTCAACCGCATCAAGAAACATACCATGGATGAATTACGGTTTTACACAAAAACATGTACTCACTACCAAACAAATTGATAACAGATACTAATCATCACTCTTATCTTGAACATTCAATTTTTCCCTCCCCGGAATAGCTTTATCAGCTGAACAGCTTCCTCCTTGAAAATTTTCACATACTTTTCAAGAAACAACTTTCCGAAAAAAACAGATAATAGTGTAAAGCATTACACCTATGTATGCATAGTGTATAGATATGCATCAGCTTCTTACTAGAGATTGCATATAATCATCTTATAAAAGACATCGACTATGATTTGATACATAATAAAATAAACAAGACCATACCTACCAGGAATGCTCAATTAAAAAGCCGAGTGGTTCCCGCATTGGTCATCCATGGATTTTAATGATATGTATGTGTCCAAATTACTCAATTAAAAGCTGAATGCTAAATTACAAACCCCGGTCTGCATCATTAATACATGTATATGAGTGATTTCAGCCCAAAAATTATAGGAAGAACAAATCTGCCCAAACAATCACACAACAAAAATTCTGAAATTTTTGTGATGCGATTTCCAACCTAAACCTGCGCCAAATCCAATTAAATACCGAAACAAAACAAAAGCCAAAATAGGAACTCCAAAACAAAAAGTGAAAGTAAAATCCATAGCATTAACGGACTAATAACTATTAACTAGTGATATGAATTGAAACCTTAGATCAATCAATCAAACTGAATGAAAAAGCTAAGAATATAAAAACAAAAATTAAAAATTGCATGCAAGTCAATTCAATGAAACACACATCGATTGAAAGAGAACATAACACATAAGAAGTCATAGTAAGAAAACGAACCCGATGAAAGCTGCGCCAAAACCCTAGCCGCAACACAACAGAGATAATGAACATGTCTCTTGGTGGCGGACAAAGATAGAAGGTTGGAGTGAGATGATAAATTCGTGTAGCAATCAGAATAAGATGGAATGGTATAACACCAACAAATGATAAACTCCATAGATTTGAGAGGGGGCTGGCCCACGGTACATTCTCACCCGAACCCACCAATTGCGTGGGGCTTTGTGTGTTAGGGCCAGAAATATCTAGTTAAATGGGCTAGAAAAAATGGCCCCAAGTAGGGCTGAGGGGGCTGTCCCATGGGCTTTAGCCTTAATTGACAGATTTAGTTGTTTGGGGGAGGGGCCTATGCAATGAAAGCATATATATATATATATATATATATATATATATATATATATATATATATATATATATATATATATATATATATATAACAACAATGACCACATATGTGATACAAATAAAAAACTAGTTTTCCTAGTAGCATATGAATTCAAGAATTTTAATGAGTAGACATTTTCACTTGAACAATAATGTAATTTAAGTCAGATCAAGTAAATTAATGATATAAAATAACACAAATTAATTCACAAGTTAAATACTTGAGGAAAGCACATGCCACTATCATCAGTGCTATTCATAATATAAACACTTTTCCTTCAACTAAGAGTATCTCTACCTTGACACACTTTAACAAACTTAAAGATGAACAGCTACACAGAAACAAGACATTGTGTAATGAGAAGTATCAAGATATATTATCAACTAGTCCTTTTGATAGAAGAAAGTTCTCATATTTGAGTGCTTGAAAATCTTATAAACCAAACTCATTACGTAATGTTGGTCATTGGCAAGCACCAAAGAAATAGAAATGAACTGTGTACTGGATCGTATATGAAAGCTTTTATATCAAAAGAGTCAAATTAGACACAACTTAGCAAAGAAAACATGTTACTTGAAATAGTTGAAATCCTTGTTTCACACTAGTACATCAACTGGCATCAAGAAACATAACACGGATGAATTACAATTTTACACAAAAGCATGTGCTCACTACCTAACAATTTGATAACTAATTGATGCTAATCCTCTCTCTTATCTTGAAAATTCAATTTTTTCCCTCCCTAGTATAGCTTTAACAGCTGGACAGTTTCCTCCTTGAAATTTTTCACCTACTTTTCAAGGAACAACTTTTCGAACAAGACAAAAGGTGTAACTAAGCTGGTATTCTTCTTCATCAAACCTTTTGTGAGTAGATACTAGACAACGGAAGCCCTTGGAATGATCCTTTTCTCCAAACTTTATCCAAAAAGCAGTGGACACGTGACAAGGTCCATAGAATTCCAATCTAGCTTATTATCCCAAAAGCTCATCATCACATTCATTTTATCCTCAGATCTCAACATACAATCCGGATGCCTCCAAAATGCAGCATCAATTACTTCTTCGGACCACCCCCAGCTCTTAAAGGCTTCAACTTTTGCATTCCTTTTGGGTTTGGGCACACTCACTTTGGCTTCCAAAGCTATAACAAAATTTACTTTTGAAGGATCAAACCCCAGTTCCTTTACTTCATCCACGACCTTCCACAAGCTATTACCATGGAATACAAAAGTTCTTGTCTTAATCAAATAGGCAATGTTTGATTCCTTCACTCCTTCATCACGCAACAACTTCAAATTTTCCCTAATACGCTTCTTGTTGAAGAATAAGCTGCTTAACCAACTAAAGCATCGAGGGTTTTTCTATCGGATTGAATGAATGTTCTCATCAATTCCTACACAGGGATTATGTTATTCTTGACACTTGCACATAGGAAATGAGAGCACTTAGTCACCGCAAGACAATATCGGAGGTGGAAGCACATTTGGAGGCTAAAAATTCAAACTTTGGCAAAATAGATTTGTGGGCATTTCATGAAAGCAATTACTATGACCTTCTAATAATATGATACGAATACTACAACCGATATAAGATAGCAATGGGCCACAACAATATTGGAAATGCCCAAAAGAACTATTAAAATACCAAATAAGTATAGGGACTCGTGCAAAATGTAAGAGAGCTTCTTGTAGTCTTTATTGGTACAGAAGATTCCAGACTAGTGTCACTTAGGAGTTTTTATATTTTGCAATATTAGAAATATGTAGATGTAGCCATGTGTTCTTAGATCCTTAATAGTAGGGTAAATTGTATTGAGTTGTTATTTGTAAATTGGTTATATAAACCAATAGTAATATGAATGAAAGCAAGAAGAAAATAGATCAAAAGTTCCTCTTAATCCCCATTTCTTAGAGACCCATTCCCTTCTCCAATTAGGAATAACCCTCGCTACATTCATATCCTATCATTGGTGCTTTCATCCCCGCAACTCAACCTCATTCATCAACAAAAACAAAAAAATGCATAACCATTCCCACCATAATGCACTCACCAAAGCTATGACTTTAATCTTTCCTCGGAAAACACCACCATGAAGTTTTTCTCAGCTCCTTCAAATCCCTAAAAACCCAGATCAAGCATAACCCATCTCCACAATCGAGTAACTCGATCTTGCCGATGAGGTCTCCTTAGCTCCAATCATTCCACTCAAGTCTACAAACATCAACTCCACAATCACGATCCAAAAATTCGACCCCCAACGAAGCAACTCGAGAGCAGCTTAGTACCTAGAGTCGAACAGCATCATGAGATAATCTTCTCCATAATCACGACCCAGGGACTCCACCCCAAACAGAAGCAAACTACTAGTGATGGCTTCGCCCATACGACGGCGTCGACGCCAGGTCCCCGAAATTTTCTTTCTTCATCATTTCTGTTGTTCCCGCTGAAGCTACATTCAGCCTCTTCTCCGACGCCACCGTTTGCCTCCTCAAAAGGCTGTTGGAAGCAACCCCTTGGCGAAGGAGAAACCGCCGCCCTCCCGGTTCGCCGCGTGGTGTCCGCCTCGAGTTCCTTCCTCTCCGCCATGGCCGCCACGGGTTCCTTGTACCTTTGCCACAGAAAACGACGTTGGGGTTCTACAGGGACATGGTCAAGCTCGGAAGGGGACCTTATTGTTAGGCCTCTTCCGCCCGACCCCGGCAGCACTATCACGAGAGGTCTCATCTCCACCGTGTGCCTTCGCACACCGTCGTGAGGTTCCCGTCTCAAAGACGTCCGCATCTCAAGAAAGCCCATTTTCGTGTCCATCGACTCACCTTCAACCACATCTCCGCCTCCTTCAGGCCGATCATGGTTGCCGATGACGCGACAGCCTTTTTCGGTGGCTCGCTATCACTTGGCACCACCTCTTGGTGGCCTTGGGTTCCTGGGTGTTTTGGAGCAGAAAAAGCCTCAATAACCTTAGGGTTTCTAAGGGCTTCACCAACTATTTGGACTTTATGCTTATTTGGGCCTTGTTGCTATCGAAAGAAAATGGTCTTTGTGGACAGAACCTCAGTTACCGATTTGGGCTTCATTTATAATTGGACCTCATTACTAATTGGTATTCTCTTCTCTATGGTGGTAACATATTACACCTCCTTCCTTCTCTCCTCGCTTGTTATCGTACTAGTGACCCCCGTGCCCTTGCAAGAGAAACTACTCTTATATGGATGTTGTTTATTCAAACCTTGGTGGCTTTAAGGTCAATTTTTGTGGGCTAGTTCATAATGTTAATTTTTTGGGAGTTGCCATCGATACACTAGCATCTTTCATAAGCATGATTGTACTCAAACGGCCTAATTGTTTCCACAATAGTGGAGGAAAAGATCCAAGCCATATGACCAGCAATATTTACATGATTTCCTTTCGTATAGAGGAAATTGTCTTCTCTCTCAAATTCCAGACTTCGATCCAGTTATGGTGGCTCTCCCTTGTAGTGGCGGCATGTCCTTTACGTACTCTACATTTGGACTTGGCCTTGGTATTGGTAAAGTTATAGGAAACAAAGGAGTTAAGGGAATTGTTGGTACTGTGATAGAAACTCAAAAAGTTTGGATGAGTTCCCAAGCTTTGGGTGACATAGCCAATGTTGCCATAGTTATCCACCTTGTTGGTGCATACCAAGTTTACTACCAACTTATTTTCTTTCGTTAAGAGGATTGAGTCTAATTGGAGGGTACCATATAGCAGCCACACTATGATCTTAAGGACAAGATCAATTTCAAGGGGTCGGTAATTATACGAATACTACAACCGATAAAAGATTGCAATGGGCCACAATAGTTTTGGAATGCCCAAAAGAACTATTAAAATGCCAAATAAGTATAGGGACTCATGAAAAATGTAAGAGAGCTTCTTGTAGTCTTTATTGGTGCAGAAGATTCCAGAATAGTGTCACTTAGGAGTTTTTTATATTTTGCAATATTAGAAATATGCAGATGTAGCCATGTGTCCTTAGATCATTAAAGGTGTGTTTGGTTCAAAGGAGGGGAGGGGAGGGATTTTAACTAGCTATTATGTTTGGTTGGGAGGAGGGGAGAGAAAGGGAGGGGAGGGAAAATAACACTTTCATATTTGGTTTAGGAGGGAGGGGAGGGATTTTAAAACAAATATACTCCTAAACCCTTATAATTATTTATTTTAAAATAGACAAGTGTGATATTTTAGTCAATACATAGGTTATGTTTTGAACCTCGATACGATAATACTAATGCAGAAAATATATTAAATCTTGATTGTGCAAGAAATAAAGAAGAAATGCTTTTGAAGTGGACTAATGAAATGATAGTAATAGTTTTTACAGATTTAGAAAACTAAACTTTATAGAAACCAAGAATTTTGTAACATTTAAAACACCGGGAAATGTACAAAAGTTCTTAATAGGAATTAAAGATGAAAATTTGATTCGATATGGAAGAATGGTGGATAGCAACATGGACCATGTTAAACTAGTTATGACATTAATTCATCAAGAATTTTTAGGATATAATATGATGGAACAAAAAGAAAAAGCAAATAAAACTTTACTTTTGAAAATGCTAAATCACATTTAAATAAATTGAAACTTTACTTGTGAATGCTAGTTATGTGCCAAATTGAAAGTTTTATCTCGTGAATACCAAAAATACTGTTATCAATTGAATGAAGCATCTAAAGAAATATAAAAATATATTTTTATAGACAAACTACCATATCCACTTAACTCGAAAATTAATAGATTATGGGAGTCAAGACCAGATGAAACGAAGAAATACCTTAGGAAGAGTTATCCAACTCTTATACCAAGAATTAAGAGAACAATGTTTAGCTAGAGAAACAATAAGGCAATTACAGAGGAAGCACTCGTCATTTGTTGTGACATTCCGGAAATAGAAAACCAGGAAATATGGTTGTGATAAAATAATAAGAAGAAAAATAAAATACTATAAAAAGCCAAATTTACGAAGAACTTATCCTAGAAAGAAAACCTACTATAAAACAATAAGAAAAAATATTTTAGAAGAAAGAAAGCAACACCAAGAAAATACTGCCCAAAGGGTAAGAAGAAATGTGTATGTTGGATATGTAATGTTGACGGACACTCACGCCAATGAATGTCCTCAAAGAAAAGAAAAAAGATTTTAAAGAAAAATCAAAATTAATAAAACAAGTATTTCAAATATATAAACTTCAGCCTTTAGAAGAAGAACTAAGCGTACATAAGTAAGTATATATGAATATACGAAGATGAATTATCTTCGTAAGAAAAAGAATCTGAATAATACTTACATACAAATACCAAAGAAAAAGTAACAGAAACAAGCCTATATAGACATCGAGCAAGTCTTTGTCTAGTGACAAGCACTTTTCGATAAATGGGAAAAATTAGAAAAACCACTAAAAATACTAATTGCAGATGGATCTATACATCCGCTATATTGGATAGAAAAAAGCATTACTTTAGTCATACAAGAAAAATTATTTATAGTACATACAATATACAAAGAAGAAACAAGATTAGATATGATTATTGGAAATAATTTCTTAAGACTATACGCACCGTTTTGTCAATATTTGGAATATATAACTTTAAAAACACCATATATGAACCAAAAGCAACACCGAAAAATTATAAAAATTCCAATTGATCATTTTTCTAAATGTACTTATTCTCAATTATCATAGACTCGCAAACTGAACCGTGGTGAGATAATCAGTGAAATTTGTACAAAAATTCGCCATGTTTTAATGAATTTAGAACCAAATAGAATAGTTCCAGCTCATATAGAAGAACTTTTAGATAAAGTATGTAGTGAAAATCCTTTAGACCCAAAAAATTAACAATAAAAATACTGAATTAGTTGTTTTAAAATTAAAAGACCCAACAAAAGAGAAAGTGTAAACCAATGATTTACACAAAACAAGATAGAGATGAATTTGTAAATGATTTTGAAGAAATGTGTAAAAAAGGACTAATTAGATCTTCAAAAAGTAAGCATTCAACACCAGTTTTTATGTAGAGAACCATAAATGAAATTAAAAGAGGGAAAAAGAAGGATGGTAATTAATTATAAACAGATAAATGAAGCCATGGAAGGGGATGCATACTTTCTTGCAAGAAAAGGCTTAATTATTGAAAGAATTAGAAATATGAATTGGTTCAGTACCTTTGATTGTAAATCAGGTTTTTACCAAATTAGATTAACTGAAGAATCTAAAGCACTAACAACATTCAGTTGTCCCCAAGGTCAATATGAATGGAATGTATTACCTATGGGAATGAAGCAATCACCAGGGAATCTTCCAACGAAGAATGGATTCTATACTAAAAGAATTTCAAAGACTTTTGTCTTATGTATATTGATGATATATTAGTCTTCACTAATAGAGATATAAATGACCACTTCAATAAGATAGAGTTAGTACTAATCAAATGTCTGGGTATGAAGTAGTTTTAAGTATAAAAGAAAGTTGTTCTAGCTCAAAATAAAATTAAATACTTAGGATTAGAAATTGAAAAAGGAAAAATTGTTATGTAGCAACATGTATTAAGGAAGCTTCAAGATTTTCCAACAAAATTAAAGGATAAAAAGGATTTTCAAATATTTCTTGGTTTACTAACATATATTCCAAAAAGAAGGTTTTATTAAGAATCTTGCAAAGAAAAGGAAAGTACTTCAAACAGGTTAAAGAAAGATGCCTCCGGTCATGGGACCGAGGAAGATGAAAGACTTATTATTAACTTGAAATACTTATGACAGGATCTTCCTCGAGCTATATCATCCATCGGATGATGATTTAATTATTATTGAGACCGATGCATCAAATGACCGCTGGAGAGGTGTTATGAAGGCAAAACCCCTAAATACAAAAAAGGAATTACTATGCCTGTCCGGAAATTTTTCAGACAGTGAAATTAACTATCCTACTCATGAAAAGGAAACACTAGCACTAATCCGAATGTTAGAAAAACATCGGACATATACCGGATAAAGAATTTATTGCAGACGACCGATTCGACTTATGTCACAAGTTTTAAGAACTTAAACTAAAAAGGAACTTACAAGCAAGGAAGATTGATTAGATGGCAAATGAAACTTGTTTAATATAATTACCCCATCTCCCATATTAAAGGAGATAAAAATGTTGTTGTGGATATACTATTAAGAGAATAGAGCAAACAAACAATTGAAGAAATAAAGAAGAAACTACAACTTCAAAAAGTACTAGAAAAGCAGAAATTGAAGGAATTAGATCTCGATCAAGAAAATTATTGAAGCATTAGAACTTCAACTACAAGACAAAGAAGAATATTTAGAAGAAGATGTCTTGAAAGAAATCAAACAACAGGCTGTGAGAGAACTAGGAGAAATGGTATACTATTTTCAATGGACCATTTTCAAGAATTTATAATGATTGGTACAAAGCAGCCCTCATTGTAAAGCGGATTTCTCGGAGTATATCACAAAGGATTTCGAACACAAAAAGAAACAGAAAAGGCTTTGAAAGATCACCAGGAAAAGGCTTTGAAAGATCACCAGAAAACAAAATAAGGAAAAGAAATTTATCTTGGCTGAAGACCAAATTACTATAATTCTGGCCAACCACTAGCAAGCATTTTCACCCAATGTCAAATAATTGGAAAAGATTCCCTCATCATAGCATTATACAAGGGACCACATACTTTGCTTCTAAGCAAGACAAGGGTGAAATAATTAAAGAAAAAGACTTAGCATTACTCGATGAATTTTGAACTACCTTTCTACATTAATGGAAATATATTCGAAATTCATGACCAAACAGGGAAAGAAATAATGAGTGTTTTAGTGATGAACTTACCTATCGATTGTAAAAATTAATAATTGAGAAAATAAAAGCTCAGGATAGACAAGAAGACTATTATTTAGCACATATATCATTAGATGTAGAATTGAATTACATGGAAGAAATAAGATTGGCTTTTTAGTATGATAGATCTATCATTATCCAATATATATGAAGAATATGACTTATTAGATGATTAAATGGATCAGAAATATTAAGTATATTAGGTATGAAAATACTCAAAGATTGTAAGCAGATAATAATTAAAAAATTAAAACACCAACATTGGCAAGAAGAACTTTATCTAAAACAAGTACAACAAAGTACAATTAGCATTTTGCAAAGAAGAACGAAAATAAATAATCAAAGAATTAGTAGAAATAGATGAATCTATAAGTGAATATGGGTATGAATTATTAGTAACCCAAATTATGCATGAACACTACCCAAATTATGTATAAATACTACCCCGAATATAAAAATAAAATTATTAATAGGGGTGGTACCATTTTGCATCGTGAGCTAAGTACTAATAGGTTTTATGGATTCCCAAAATATAGAAAAACTTGTACACAAGTTAAGTATGCTAGATTTAACTAATCAAGATACACTAGAAGAATTAGTACAAGAATTAAAAGCTGAAGCTACATGCGATGTGAAAACATATGAATTATCATCATGTGAATATTGTGACTGCAGAGAATACAATAGAAAAATAGAATTAATACTTAATAATAATAAATAAAGTAGATTCATGGATATAATAATATTAAAATAATCGTAGGGGTAAACTTTACTCCTAAAATTTGGTGGGCACCATAGCACTCACCTTTAAAATAAGTAACTTTAAATAACATGTGAAATAAAAAATTATTTAATTTTCTATTGGCAATGACATGTCAACTATGTGACAAACTAATGTTAAGTGGGGGCAATTAATTAAAGAATGTTTTTATATATATATATATATATATATATATATATATATATATATATATATATATATATATATATATATTGATATTTCATCTTATACAACCACCGTTTGATGGTCCAAACGGTTCGAGTCTTTTCTATTTAATGTGATCGAATCTTTGTTCGATACTCATTGGTGGCATGCCAGTGAAATATTAGGCACAAAGATAATGACTTGCAAAAAGGGACTATCCCTTTTGCAAGCATAGTATATATAAACTAAATTTTGATATCCTTGGGGGAGCCAAGGCTCCCCCGTCCTAAAGAAGCCTGGAGCCCTCGGCTAACGTGGTTTTTGTCTATCACATTAGGAGATAACGGAATGATATGATGGTAGAAACTTTTTCTAAATGAAATCAAACACACCGTATAATATAAAAAAAAATCATAAATTTAACCTTGGCAAATTTGTTTTTAAGAAGTCACTTAATAATCGGGCATCGATATTATTCATCTCGAGAATATGAATTTAGTTTCTCCCTCATCTTCACCAAGACATAGGGAATTACATTCATCTTGATGAAACTTCATTTCGTATAGGAAAAGGTATGGCATCTTTCTTTCGTGCAACTTCATTTCATTATATGTGCTGATTGTCACAGATCAGTTTGACAATAAGTTTTTCATTTTAGGACTAGCTTGATAGTAAGTGCTTAATTTCTTGGACGATATGAGTGTTTTTTTTTTTGTTCAGGGGTTGATATAGGTGATGCCAAATGTTCCCATAGTGTTCTATGTCTTGCATTTATGGAGAAATTTTATAAAGCATTGAAGCACAAGGAGCCGAGGACTCCTGTGGGATCGGGCCGTGAAATAATTTCTCTAAATTATCCCCAAGGCAATCCTAGACTGCCTTACTTTATATATATATATATATATATATATATATATATATATATATATATATATATAAAGATTTTTTGACTCAATATATATAAAGATACATAAATATATATATATATATTTAACATACTATTAAATATAATGCTATATGTTATATTTGATCAATATATTCTTAATATGAAAAAAATAGAAGACAATGTTAAGTTTATTAGACAATTTATGCTAACAACTCAAAAAAAGTATGGCTCCAGGAATGTATCAAGAATTAAATCATAACATATTTCTCATGTTTTTAAAATGATCCAACCTTAAATATAATTGTAACACCAACGCGTCGCCACGCGCCAAAAAAGAACAAAGCGTTATAAAATAATGCAGATAGGAAGCGACAACTCCGGATGTCGTCTCTCGAAGGACTCTTAGGCGTTGCTATTATTAAAAAAAAATTAGTTCTGGGGGTTTGGAGTGAATGCTAATAAAATAAATAAAACAAAAACAATAAAAAAAAAGAGTAGTTTAAAAGATTAACAAATATGCTAAAGAACTACTAACCCACTGCTCTCGGTCTTCCCACTATCACCGGTTCACGCAATCTCCAAGCCCTAAGCAGATTATATTCCCTTCCACTTGTAAAGCAACAATTAACAAACGAAATCACTACTACAGATATATGTCTTATTCCCGAATTAAACAAACCAGGGTTAAGCCTCAAGAACTAAACGAATATGAATGAACACACGAATTAAACAAACGCGATCATATAGGAACATAACATCATCGGGAATAAATCAACACCACACTATACACTCTCAATTAAACAAAAGAAATGTATAATATGGCATTGAAAAGAGAAAAGCAAATAAAAACAGAATTACAGACCTCAAGTGTAAACTGGAAACCAATCACAAGAGATTAATCTAGAGACTAGCTCTCCATTACATGTACTTAAACACAAAAGGAAAGAAAGGAAAAAACTACTACTACTACACCTAAGACCCAGCTAAAACTAGCCAACCTAGCTCCCCCACGCTCGCCGTTTCAAAAACGCTTAAATACAATTTCTTGATTTTGGCTGGGCATGAGAGGCGAAGCACAACTCGAGACGCTAATCTTGTGAACACCTCCGCAACCTTCTGGTATTCTCGCGAGGCGATCACACTCTCGCGAAGCCAGAATCGGAAAGTCTTCTTATTACGCTATGATAATATCAAACCAACCGTGGATGCTTTCGATTCCGTTCTCGCGATGCTTATTCGGATGACCGCGAAGCAGGCTCTTCAACTTCAAAACCACCACCAGTGATCTTCAACACCTGGCAAGTCGCGGATCGTCCCCGCCTTCAGATCGTGACTCGCGGGAGATAACTTCATGGCTTAACCAGCATTATTTTTATTAACCCGAAAATAAGAAAATAACATAAGTGCTTTATTTAACTCTAAATCAACTAAATTAATATAAAACACTTTACAGACTAAAAATACTACTTAAGGACAATCAAGTCTAATTTGGGTGAAATGAGATACAAGCACAAAGCCATGGTCTTTACTAGCTATAAAACCACCAACCAGAGGCTCATCAAAATACCCTAAACTTAAACTTTGCTTGTCCCAAGCAAACTAAAACTTAAAAACTTAAAAGACTCAAGACTGCAAGCTCAAGGATTCAATCAACTTTGCACAAATTTCAAGCAATTTTCCAAAATAATTTTTCCTTCAATGTTCCCCTTTCAAGCAAAGTAATCCCCACAATCATCTATTCTAAACAATTGAGAAATTCATCATTCAAACAATCATCAATCTAAGCAGTGGGATCCAAGTTACACACCAAAGGAGATCACCAAATCCAAACAATCCTTCTTCCTCACAAGGGAAATTTGGTTTCACTCCATCGCTGCACAGGTCAAGCCAACAACATTTCACCACTCACTTTTAAGAGCACTTCCCATAAATTTGATTTTCATCTCAAAATGATTCCTACGTAAAAACATGCAAGCAACATCAAAAGGTCTTTATGGGGAAATGGGGCCTAGCTAAGGGTAGATATATAAAGGAACTAGGTCAAGACCCTAGAACTAAGAGAGCATGAAACATTTTTACACTTTGAATTTAACTCAAGTTCCTTTTTCATTTTTCATTTTGCTTTGGGGTGACTACAACCTTTTTATTTCTTTTTGGCATTTTTTACACTTTTAAAAAAAATTCTTCTTTTTTTTTCTATTTTTCACAAATTTTTTTCTCAATCCCAAACAACACATTACACCTGCAGCCACCCCAAACTTAGTTCTGTACCCATTCTAAGATTCCATGCCTCCTAATCCTAAGATCAAGCTAACATGGTTTTCTCCAATTTTTAAGCTTATAACATTAGGTTATCAAGAATTAACAAAGCACAGGCTCAATGGGCTAACTAGGGAACATGCATTAGAATCGGTTATTTTAGGCCAAGTAGTTATTTACAAAGAAAATGCCTAGATCATCTCAAGCAAAACACATAACATGCAAACCATAAGGAGATTCAAGCAAATTCGGAAAGTGCAACTTGAAAAAGTGATTTCACACACCAAAAAACATGTTGGAGGCTCAAAACCCCACCTGACATTATTTGCAAATTGTTTGACAGAGATTCTATCCCTAGTGTGTGCTTCCTATCACCCCAAACTTATCATAAATCATGCCATCATAACAAAAATCCCAAAGTTCAGTTTTCAATCACACGGGATCATTTTTCAAAAAATTTCAAATCCTAGGTGTAAACAAATAACACTATCATGCAATCAACTGGGCAAACTAACCAAATCCATCAAACTTGCCATAACCAAGACACAAACACAACTCTGAGCTTCTCAAATTATTCAGGAGCTTTATTCAAAGAAAAGGAAAAACTACAACTAGTTCCCTCCCCACACTTAAAATATACATTGTCCCCAATGAAACAACATAACAAAAATCAAGTGAGGGACAGGAAAGGGAACTCCCCGATCAAGGGGAACAGAGCTTCCTACTGATCCCATTGTCTGGGAGACAAAGGCCACGGATGCTCAATTGCAAACGATCCTCCCTATCCCATAGTATGGCAGATAATGCCCACGTGATGGACAAAGACCGGAAGCTTATCTCGTGCTTCCCTAACTTGCAGCCTTATATGGAGAAGAGTGCTTGATAGTTATGGTAACCTCGCCGGCCGGTGACTTTCTCACTCCTCTCGGGTCAAGGTTGACCTCTTTCAATAAAATCCTCCAATAGAAGTTCTCGGGGCTCAACCCTCTTGACTGGCCATGGTGCAAATCCAGGCGGTGCAAAATCCAGAGCTTTGGTTCCACGGTGGGAGGTGGCAAATAGTGAATCAACATCCGTGCTGCTTCATTTTCTGCACTTTCTTCCTTCACCGCACTAACAAATCTTATCACCCGCTATACATGCAGAAATTTCAGCACACACCACACAAAGGTTAGAGTTAGTAGCCAGTAATATATCACCATAAAAATGAATCAAGAAATTCGAATGTCCTGAAATTCAACAATTAATTCATCCACCCCATTACTCTCAACACATGCAATTGATTTACTTGAATCATCTACTTCCCAAAGCTTCTTCATCATCCTCGTGCACTGGGAAGCAGATGTCCTTCCCGATCCTCCCCCGGTCCTCATTTCCTATATGAACATGGGCCTCAACCTCATCCGTCCTCTTTGTTCCATATGGATGCTCGGCTTAACATACCTTTCAAAATAACATTCTACACACAAAGCAAAGCGCCGTAACAACAATAATCATCGATGCAATAGAATCGTGAATCCAACACAATTCCTCAATGTATATCATCATCAAAATCATCCCTAAGTATTTTCAAGAATAACCATCTATGAATCTTTATGTTCTTCAAGGGGTCAAGAGTTAGCATATGAAAAAGTAGTTAGCAACAATTTGATCAATTTGCATGGCCAACTTCGAGATTCAGCCTTTCACCGATATTCAAAAGATTACTTGCCTCCATCCCTCTGTTGGAATTCAAGATTTTGTCACAACCGCTGATTATCCTTCCATCATCCGTTGAGTGTTCTTGCCATTTGTTGTAGCATAGAAGCAATCTCATCCAAGGTGCCTGTGAAGGTTCTAAGGTGCAAGAGGTGGTCACTGGCTAGGATAGTATCTAAACGAGAAGGCTTCCTCCAAATCAAAAACCACTTCGAGATGGAATTCCCATCAAGACAATACAACCAATCTTTTGCAGCACCTTCAAGAGAGAATTGGAAAGCTTCCATCTTGATGTGGTCTTCTCATATTCCCGCAGTCTCAAAGATTATAGAACAAGCAACTGAATTCCCTATGCTCCCGCTGGATTCTCACCAGTAAGACCACTAAACCTTGGCAACCAGGATGATAAACCATAAAATCTGAAAATATACGCATGATGGTGGTTCATAGTAAACATTAGGCATGTAACCACATATGTGATTATCCAGGGGGGTGTAAAATTCACAAACCGGATAAAACAGATAAAACTAATTCAAAAAAGCAAAATTTTTTTAATTTTTTTATTTTCAGCTAATAACAACAAACAAGAGCCCCAAAGAACCGCGCCTAACCTTTGAACGTACTCACGCACACGCGCCAAAAAGAACGAGTGTTTACAAAATAATGCAGATAGGGAAGCACAAACTCTGATGTCGCTCTCAAGGACTCTTAGGCATTGTTATTATTAACAAAAAAATTAGTTCGGGGTTTTGGAGTGAATGCTAATAAAATAAATAAAACAAAACAATAAAAAAAAGAGCAGTTAAAAGATTAACAAATATGCTAAAGAACGATTAACCTATTGTTCCTTGCTCCCACTATCACCTGCTCATGCACCCCAAGCCCTAAGCAATTATATTCCCCTTCCAGTTGTAGCAACAATTAACAAACAAAATTACTACTACATATATATGTTCCTATTCCCATTAAATAAACGGGGTTAAGCCCTCACGAACTAAACGAACATTAATGAACACACGCCGAATTAAACAAACGCGATTAAGTATAGGAACATAACATCATCGAAATAAATCAACACCACACTATACACCCCCGAATTAAACAAAGGTAAATGTATAATATGGCATTGAAAAGAGAAAGCAAATAAAACAGAATTACAGAATCTCTGCGTAAATGAAACCAATCAGAGATCAATCTAGAGACTAGCCTAATATGGACTTAAACACAAAAGGAAAGAAAGGAAAATAAACATTACTACGATGTACCAAGACTCAAGCAAAACTAGTCAACCTAGCTCCCATTGCTTCAGCTCCGTTCCAAAACGCTTAAATACAATTTCTCGGGATTTTGCTGGCTCGGAGGCGGCACACTCGCGCGCGAATCTTGTGAATAGTCCGTAACCTTGGTATTCTCGCGAGGCGAACACACACTTTCGCGAGGCGCAGAATCTGAAAGTCTTCTTATTACGCCAGCATGAATATCGAGCCAACCGTGATGCTTTCTCGACTTCCTGCTCGCGAGGCGCGGATGACTCGCGAGAGCGAGGCTCTTCAACTTCAAACCTGCCACCCGTGATCTTGCAACACGGGCAATGTCGGATCGCTCGCCTTCAGATTGGGTGACTGGCTAAGCGAGATAAATCAAGTGGCAAACTGCACTATTTCCTTTATTAACCCGAAATAAGAAATAACATAAGTTGCTTTATTTAACCTCTAAATCAACTAAATTAACATAAAAACACTTTTTTACGACTAAAATACTACTTAAGGACAATCAAGTCTAATTTGGGTGAAAAATGATATAAAATTAACACAAAGCCACTTTACTATTATAAACCGGGCCAACCGTAGGCCCATCACACCTCGATTCTCCACGTTTTTCTAACACGTAAATTTATATAATTATGTTTATAATTTTATCCGATACTTAGAAATTATTTTAATTATTCCGAAACCATAGGTATAATCTACTTGACGGTAGAAAGTTACGATTAAAGTTTAGGCTGAAAATTTAGGCGAACTCGATTCGGAATTTACTGAGTGATAATTATACAGCCAAAGGACCCAATTCTTAATCCAGGAACGATAAACTTAAGGTTTTTATGAAGCTTCCAACTTCTTTGACTTTTAAAATTTTCACTTAAAAAGTGGAATAATATGTATTATACGGTAACATGGAATCGGAAAACGATTTGTTTCAAAACGGACTCATGACCCAGCTATGGATAATATGATGTCAAATCACGACGAGTCATATGCGGTGAGTCACGGGATGACTACTCTTAGTCATGATTACATTTCAGGATCCTAGCAAGGGTGAGTCACGAGTCAATAGCCCAGCAGATCCTACAACCGGGTCGCTATTTCGATCGCAAATAAAGCAACCAAAATCTCACCACTATTTTCAACGCTAAATGACCTTTTTCAGAAGTGGAGGAAAAGAATAAATTACCCTTTATGCTGGTTTTATTTACTATTTCCCATTGTACAAGATTACTATTTTACCTCAAAATTTGCCCTCAAAATTTGCACTTTGGACCCAAATGCCCTTCAAACCCTACATTCAAGCACTCACGAGCCATCCTCACTTTATTAAAGTCTAGAGTCACTCATCTTCACCAAACTTTGCCATTTCCACCATTAAACCCTAAGTTGCCATAGCTGATTTTTGTGGCAGGAAGTAGGAGATTTCTTGCTCATTTCTTCATTCCAAGAGTGTAAACCTCACTCCATCTTCCTTGTTTAGAATCAAAAGGTTTCCAACGAGTACGAAACAAATTTCTATTAATCCTATTATTACTTCTCTGTATTCTAGATCTAGAATCTTGCATCAACCAAAATTTTCTAACCCTTAAACCAAAGAGGGCCGCACCATACTCTAGAAACTAGGGTTTTGTTCCAATTTTCCTAACTAGCTGTCAGCTGATTCAAATCTTTATTAGTTGAATAGGTATTCAATCTATATTGCATGAACTAAATGAAGGTCTCTATGCCATTTAACTGACTACGTGTCAAAATTCATTTGATGAGTGGATCGAAGATTTAAATTCAATCATTGTTCAATAACCATTGATTTAGGTTTTGAGTAACGAGGAGGATTAATCCAAAAAGTTTCGAATTTTTAGATATTCCCAACCCTAAGAAGGCAACACCTGGGTCGAAACCAAACATGTAGGATTTTAGGCTTGATTTATTTGTTCGTTTGGTGATGGAAACACATGTTTAATGCAGGATAAGCTAGATTATCGTACGTGCATTGGACAATTTCCTGATTCAAAACAAAGTTTTTACCGAAAGCCTAAGTTCTTCGAGAGGTAAGACGGGAATTCCTAATGGTTTTCCTGATGGTCAACATGCTACCTCATTGCTGGTATGTATTTTATCCTGGGGGTTGTGGTGTTTTTGTGTAATTTGTTTTAAGTTGTGTTATTTATATCCTGTGGTTACTTATTTGCAGATATGTTTATTTGCAGTTAAATGTTATAATGTTGAGATGCATGATCCGTTTGAAATACTATTATGATGTTGCTGATCGGTTCGAGAAGCCCAATAGTGGTCAGTTCTCATTAATCAAATGAGATGTTTAAGAAGCTTCATGAGTAATATTCAGTATTTAATTGAGAGATATTGAATATAATACGATTGAAATATTCATTGAGGAAATAAGAAATTTTTTGGAAAATATTATTATTTTAATGGCTTGATTAGTGTAAAAGTAAACTACGAGTCACAGTAAGGACATAAACCGTGAAATTATTTTTTGTACGTCATAATTTTTACGTAAGAAATTGTGACATTATAAGAAGTTATTTTACAAATTAATCTTCAATATAACTTAATCATGAATTTAGAAAATTATTTAAATATAAAATATCAAATTTTGACTTAAAAGTATTTTAAAACGCTTAGACTAATTATTTTGAAAACACTATACATAAAAGATTTTAGTATCTTGACGATTTTAAGAATTTTCCCTTTGAGATGACTTCCGTAAACAAATTTACCCAAACAAAGGTAGACTATGAGTTTGAATCCTAGTAATCGAGAGGGAGGGGGAAATAAGTGTTTATACAGTGTTCCAGATTTGTGTCACACTTTGGTGTAGTTTTGGACTACGGTTCTAATTTAGAGTAGTTTTGGATCATAGATTCTAATTCCGAGGTAAATAATATTATTCAAAGTGAATACTGTTTTCTTATTACCACGAACCCAAGTTTATGCATCGATCTAGTGGGTTTTGTGATCGAGCACTCGAACTTGATGTCCCGCGTTATTAATAAAAGTGTTAAGATGTCTAAAACTATGGTTATCGTAAGTTTTAAGCTCCAGTAACGAAAGATTGAACACAAATAAGAGCATCAAGAACAAAATGTTTTACATGCATTTTAGGCAGACATGCCCGTTTGTTAATCATGATACCATGGCGATATTCAGAACCCACGTATCATCGTACCGCTGGACAAATGAAAAACCATATTCAGTGTTCACCGCCTCTTAAATTGGACAGCCGTGGCTATGGTAAGCATATTCGTGATCACTCCCGCTTCGGGCTGACGATGTTGTGCATGGTTTTGGCTTTCCGCCTTTGTCAAGGTGGGCCGAGTTTGATCAACTCACCTTGGCCTGGATATCCCTGAGATTAGGGTATGACTTAGATTACGAATATGAAGTTGTTCAAGTACAATTTTAAATGATGATGTTCGAGGTGTGAAAAACCATGGATAAACCATTTGCCTTATTCTGAATGTTTATGTTGTTATAAACCCGGAATATGGTATATGTTTTCTTTTGTGTCGTGTATGTACATTACACGTTAAATCCATATATTGTTCTACTCTTGCATGTTCTATTTCTGGTTTCTCTACTTTAATATATATGTACTCGAGTCCATTGAACATCAAGGAATATGACTTCATACAAGTTAAGGTCAGCTTAGTTCAGAGTATGTCGATGTCAAGCATTACTTTGATAATGTCCCATAGTTCCAACCAGATTAGGTTTTGAGTTATGTTATGTTTTGGAAGAACCTAT
>CM061062.1:134428868-134550225 GCA_030762895.1 Sophora flavescens
GTAAATTTTCCACCGAAAAATTTTTATGTTGAAATAAAATTTCTAAAATTATGAAATGCTTACTATAATTGAGTTAGGAAAAATAAAGTTTATTTTACTAATCCAAAATTCATTTTCGAGTCGGTAAGTTTTCTTGTGAAGCCTTCTGCAGCTTTTGTTTGTGATTTCAATAGATTTTAAATATAGTAGCCATACTATAAAATAAGTTATGTGAAAGTAATTTAAGTTTTATTAAAAATTTCTCAAATTTAAAGAATTTAAATACTAAACATGCATAGCCATGCATGCAGCCTGAGTTATTATAGGATAGTGCAGAGGAGTCTTTTTAAGTCACTCAGAGACTTAGATCTAGTTGCTTGATGAAAGTGTGCTTAGATGATAAGTTTAGAGCGACCCAGAACTTGAGGTTGAGACTTAGATTGTCTGAAATTATGTATGGAAATTATAGCTCGGAAGGCTTTATTTTTAAAATGAAATGTTTATGGAGACGGAGCGTTGTGATGAAAAGAAAACTTAAGCTTTTCCTTTTGGATGTAAAGCTATGGTTATGACTATTATTTTTATATATATTGTTGTGCGGTTTGGATTTGGGTGTAACTGAAATTCCGGAGTGAAAATGTAATTATTTTGAGGTGTTCTTTTACGGATGTCCAAGATTACGAGAGGAGACTACTGCCGAAATTTCGTAAAATACTAGCTTTTATTCAAGTATATTCTTTAAAATTAAATAGGCTTGTCCAAGCTATGATAGTTAAGTTTGTGTGTGTCGATCAATTAAGTTTAGGTATGAGTAATTGATAAAAAAAAAAATTTACACCCAATTTCAGGCCATATATGCTATATAAATTATTTTCAAACACCCGGCAAATTATCTTTTAATTTTATTTCCGCCCACGTGTTTAGAAGGTAATGCCCAAGGGAGGGTGTTACAGCCGGCCGGTTCATCAAAGACTTCTCAGCGATAGCCAGAGTGTTATGTGGCCTTTGAACAGGACACACCATTGTGTTTGTCCGCTTGTCTTACCTCTTTCTAGTTTTGAAAGAAAGTTGATCACGCTCCCGGTCTTGTTGCCCACCCCAGAAGTCACCATTGAATAATGTGTGGTGCGGTGCCTCGAGGTTGGGAGGCGATTTTGGGGCAGCGGAGGAAATTTCCAGCATTCACCCTATGCTAAGGTTCTCGGTGAGAACCAGTAAATTATGCAACAACTGAAAAAGGAGTTGCTAGCCTGTTTATTGGAAAGATTCAATTCCCCCTACTTAATTGGTTCACAATCACATTTTTATGATCATCTTTGCAGTTAATTTTGTTATTTAAGTTAGATTCTAAACCAAGACTCATAAGGTGGATTCTATTGTTGTAGGATTTTGACTTAGTCATCAAGGACAAAGGGCAGCGAGAATGTGGTGGCTGACCATGTCTGACTGATTGTGGTGAATGAAGAGGTGATTTTGCAAAAAGAAGGACATTGGGGATGAGTTCCGGATGAGGCTTTACTACTTTTGGTGCATGAAAGACCATGGTTTGCAAACATGGCAAATTTCAAGGCAGCCAATATTGTTCCCGAGCACCTCACTTGGAAACAAAAGAAGAAATTCTTCCAGATGCCAACCATTTCTGTTCAAGGTTGGGCCGGATGGCTTGGAGGAGGGTGTGTTAGTCAAGAGGAGAGCGAGGAAAATTTTTGTGGCATTGTCATAACGCACCATATGGTGGAGCGCTACAATAGGGATAGGACAGCTACGAGAGGTCACTCCAATCTGGGCTCTTTTGGCCCTCGATCTTCAAGGACTCTTTCAATCATGTGAAGGTTGTGAAGTGCCAAGGACGGGAAAATTTCCAAAGGGGATAAGTGCCATGAGAGAACATTTGGGAGGTGAGGTATTTGATTGTTGGGCAAAGACTTTGTGGGTCCCTTCCACCTTTGTTCTCAATCAATATATTTTGGTGGCGGGGGCTATGTTTCCCAGTGGTGGAGGCCATTACACAGAAGCGATGCCCGAGGCAGTGATTAAATTCACCAAGAACATCTTTTTGCACGGTTCGGTGTTCCAAGGGTCCTTATAAGTGATGGGGATCTCCAACTTTGGCCTCACAAATGAGAAATGTGTTGACCAAATATGATGTGAGGCATAGGTGGCATTCCCATATCATCCATAAACAAATGGGCAAGTGGAGGTCTCAAGCCTAGGGAGATTAAGAAAATTCTGGAAAAGCGTGGCCGTTTCCAGAAGAGATTGGGAAAGGAAGTTTGACGATGCCTTGTGGGCTTCTGGGACTACTGAAAACTTCTGTGGGGTTATCTCCGTTTCAGATGGTCTGTAGGAAGGCATGTCATCTACGTAGAGTTGGAGCATCGAGCTTTTGGGCATTGAAGTTCTTGAATTTTGATGCCACTCTGGCGGAGTGAGGAGAAAGAGAGTGAATCAGCTGCATGAGTTAGAGGAATGCGGCTGTAATGCATATGAGAATGCAGCTATTTACAAGCGGTCAAGACCTACCATGACAAGAAGATCGTGATGAAAACATTTCACCGAGACGGGAAGTTTTATTATTCAATTCTAGGTTGAGATTGTTTTAAGACAGGTTGAAGTCTAAATAGTGGGACCTTTCATTGTCAAAGAAATCTCACCTCGTAGGGTTGTAAAGTGGAGGATCCTATTTAAAAGGACCTTCAAAGTCAAGAGCCAAGGACTCGAGGCCTACTTGGGTGGTGACATCGAGATTGATCTCAGCTATCTTCGCCGATCCCGAGGTCACCTACGTCAAGCTAGTAAGCGTTAAGGAAAGCGCTTATTGGGAGGCAACCCAAGTTTTCTTTTCATTTTCCTTTTGTTTTTGATTTTCCCTCTTGGGATAATTTGAGAAGATCAGAGGAAAAGATCTAAATTAATAGTTTGGTTAAGTGTTTTTCAGGGTAGGAGGAAGAAAAGAAGCAAAAGGGCGGAGACAGGCAAAGCCGCAATTCAACGTGCTGTTGCCGAATGCGGGCACGTATGCCCGGTAGTGCGTGATCCGGTGGTGAAGCGTTTATCGTTCCCACGAGGATGTGCAATTACTAGCACGCATCGAATCAATTACACCATCCAAAGGGATATTTGGATTCGAGGGAGCTCGATAATAAATACCAAGCCCAATAAGATTTAAACCTAAGACAAACAAAATAAAAGAAAAGTTCTTGCGAGTTTTTGTAGAACAACGGAAGGCGATAAAAGGAATTCTTCAAATATAAGAACAACGCATGGGATTAGGTTCACTAAACTTCATCCCCATGCAATGACATGACTCATAAGCAGTTTCTACTTCAATTATGACAATCAATCCACTAAATTACTCAAGTCCCGATTCCTCGGATGACAAGAGCCTAAATCCACTAATAGACCCTAATTCCTTAGGTGGCCTAGATTAATGAATTTGCATTAAGATTAGGATTACGCGATTTCTAATATACCTAGTTCCATTCCCTAGACGCAGGGGTTACTTAGGTGATTGATCTGATCCCGGTTCTGTCTGAATTTTCCAATTGCATATCAAAACACTGATCAAGTCATGGGGGTGCTAGCCACAACAAGCATTAAACACAGAAATCAATCACTCAATATAAGTAAAAACTGTATTACAAGATCAAATCAAATACATGAGAATTCAGAGATAGCTACCCTAACCCCAACAATGGAGTTTAGCCATTCAGCTGATCATAACACAACAAGAGAAATAGAGATGAAAAGAGGGAGGAATACATGGAATCCTTGTGCAGCTGCCTCCTGGTTCAAAGAGATGTTTTAGGGTTTCAAAACTGTTTTTCTCGATGCCGCTCGTGCCCACTTATAGAAAGTCCACGCGTCACGGCCGTGATCACGACCGTGCCGTGATGGTCTACTGCCCCAGGGCGCGCTTCAAACTTTCATCTGCACGGCAGTGACACTTCATCACGACCAGGCCGTGATAGCCTCATGCGTGAGGGTCTGGTTGTCACGGCGTGATGCTCATCACGGCTAGGGCCGTGACGCCTTCCGACTTTTGCCTTCTTTTTCTGCTTTCGTTTGATCACTAACGTGATGGTCATCACAACAAGGACGTGATAGGCTCTGCCTGGTCGTTTTCTTCACTTTTCAGGTTCTGTCTTCATCCAAGCTCCACCATGGCTATTCCTCGGCATTTTTCCTTGAATTCCTGCAAAAACAACACCAAGAAACCGCCTCACCCGTTCCAAGGGAAAAAATAACTAAAATAAAATAAAGTAGGCCTAATCTAAATGAAAAATGCATGCAAAAGTGTCACAGGAAACATGATGTAAAATCACACTATCACACGCCCAGCCGTGACATTCGGTCATGACCGTAATGAGCCAAAATTGAAGATCGAAAGGATCACGGCCTAGCCGTGATCCCCATCACGGCGTGATGGGAGGATCCTGAAGATCGAGAGCATCACAGCCTAGCGTGATGGAGGTCACGGCCGTGACAAAGCTACCCCTATGGACCAGAATGCATCCACGACTGCCCGTGATAAGCATCACGCCGTTACCCAATTTTCATGTAAGTTTCTGACTGGAATGTGATCCAACACCCACTACTACCTCGGTAAGTCGTTCCAATTTTCTTTCCTCTCTCCAACTTGATTGTTTACATTGGGGACAATGTAAATTTTTAAGCTAGGGTAGGGGTATTTTCGCATACTTGTGCATTTTTCATGTTGCATTCATATAGGCATAGCTTTGCATGATCACATGATTAGATTGCCCCTTGTTTAGGTATTTCATCCGATTGTGAGAACTAAGTGCCAAATAACTTGAGATAGTGAATTCTTGAACCCAATTCTGTTTATTCTTGTGATAAGGCTACAAATGAAAAATGCTTGAGATGATTTGTGATAGTTGATAATTAGCATGTGGTTTCGTAGATTTGTGTTTCTCATTGATTCTTGAACTACAAAATGTGAGATTTTGAGCCAAAAAGGGGTACTCACTAAATCTACCCCATTCTTTCTGATAGAGTGTTATTCCTCTTGGTTTGTATTCTCTAGAACTTGACTTGAAACCATTTCGAAGCTTAAAAATTTTTAAAAACATTTTTTGAAAATGATTGAGGCACTAGGTATTTTTCCGGCCTTCTGAGCTTTGATTGATCAAATGTTACCCCTTAATTGCCCGATTTTGAGCCTGCAAGAATAAAATACTTTTCTTGGTACCTTGAATTACTTTGATGAATATGCTTCATAGGGCACCTTCTAAAGTATTGTAAAAAAGGGTAAAAAGGTAGTTGAAAAAGTATGGGATGAGAAAATCAGAAAAATATTTCTCTTGAATTGTAAATCTCCCCTTCTCCAAATAAAAAGAAAAATAAAAGAAAAATAAATATAAATAGAGAAGGGGATGACAAAAAGAAAAGTGAGAAATAAAATGAAAGGAAAGAAAGAAAGGTGGCAAAAGTAAATCGAAACCCAAAAGGGTATTTTAGAAGGTGTCATGATTTGCAATGCTTGATGTTTTGTGTAGCCTTTTGAAATGTCCTTTTCTTGACTTCCCCACCTAACGATAAATCCCATGGCCACGTTACAACCAAAGTAAAGACCTCTTGATTCTTAATCGTTTTCATTAATAAAGTAGAGATTTGGTTGATAGTCAAGCCTATGGTAGAATTCATTACTTGAGGAAAATGGAGCGAATTGTCATATATCCCTAAACACTTGAGTGAGGTGAGAAGGGGAGCCAAGCAAATAAACAAGCTTGGGGTGAGTTTCAGGTGAGAAAGAGTGCCCGAATCAGTGAGAATATGAGTCTAAGAAACCTAAGCTTCTAATTGGACTTGAAACTGATTGTCTCTTGCTGAATTATTTGAAATGTCTGTTATTTGGATTATTCACTCGGGTGAGGCGGTTTGATTTAGGCATGATTAGTTTGATTTTTATTAGTTTTTACCTTGGAACGGGTGAGGCGGTTTCTTGGTGTTGTTTTGCAGGAATTTAAGGAAAAATGCTCAAGATTAGCCATGATGGAGCTTGGATGAAGACAGATCCTGAAAAGTGAAGAAAATGACCCAAGCAGAGCCCATCATGGCCTAATCGTGATGACCATCACGGCCGTGATCGAGCAATAATTGAGAAGAAAGAAGGCAAAAGTCAGAAGTTGTCACGGCCTAGCCGTGATGCCTATCACGGCCGTGACATGCTAATTGAATTAGAACCCTCCTAGGCAGAATCTGTCACGGCCTAGCCGTGATGCCCATCATGGCCGTGACAGACTAATTGGTGGAAACAGAAGAGATCACGGCCTAGCCGTGATGAGTGTCACGACCGTGACAAACATATTTTGAAAGCGCGCCCAAGGCAGAAAGCGTCACGGCCTGGCCGTGATGGCCATCATGACCGTGACGCGAATCCTGATTTATAAAATGGCACAGGCAGAACAGAAGGAACCAGTTTTTGAAACCCTCAAACACTCTCTTTGAACCAGGGGCAGCTGTATAAGGATTCCATGGAGTCTCTTCTCTTTTTCAGCTCTATTTCTTTGGTTTTGGCTATGATCATGAGTAGCTAAACCCCCATTTTTGGGGTTAGGTGTAGCTATTTCTGAATTATCCATGTATTTGACTTGATCTTGTAATACAGTTTTTGCTTCCTTATGAGTGATTGATTTCTATGCCTAATGCCTGTTATGGCTAGCACCCCCATGACTTGATTATTGTTTTGGTATGCAATTGGAAAATTCGTATTAGAATGATAACTGAAATCAACCACCTAGTAAACCTTGTATCTAGGAATGGATTTAGGGTTATTAGCAATCGTGTAATCCCTAATCATCATGCAAATTCATTAATCTAGGCCACCTAAGGAATTAGGGTCTATTAGTGGATTTAGGCTCTTGTCATTCGAGGAATCGGGGCTTGAGTAATCTAGTGGATTGATTGTCATAATTGAAGTAGAAATTGTTTATTAGTCATTTCATTGCATGGGGGTGAAGTTTAGTGAACCTAATCCCAACATCGTTCATAGATTTGAAGAATTATTTTAACTGGCTTCCAAGTGTTCGATAGAAATTCTCAAAGAACTTTTCTTTTAATTTGTTTATTTTAGGTTTTGAATCTGATTTGGCTTGGTATTTAGTATTGAGCCCCCTTCAATCCAAATATTCGCTTAGATAGTAATTGATTCGGTACGTGCTAGTACTTGTCACAGTCCTCGTGGGAACGATAAAACGGTCTCACCACCGTATTACTTGTACGACTAGGTATACTTGCCTAGACCCGTCAACACTAGGCTCCTATACTCAGCTTCAGTACTAGACCTAGCCACTAATGTCTGTTTTATGGACCACCAAGAGGCTAGGTTTGGTCCAAAAAGCACACAGGAACCCGAGACTGACCTCCTGTCATCATGTCATGCGGCCGATCCGCATCACTGAAGGCTTGCAAACTGAATGGTCCACTTCTGGTTGCTGGTTTCAGTAATAACCCATGTGTTAGAGTTCCTTTGAGGTGTATGAGAATGCGTTTTACTGCCTTCCAGTGCTCTTCCAAGGGTTGATACAGAAACTGACAGACCTTTCCAACACTATAGCGCAATTCAGGTCGAGTTATGGTGGGATATTGTAATGCCCCAACTATTGATATATACTAAGATGGTTCTGGCAAGTAGTTGCCACCATATTTTGTTAGTTTACAATTGCTAATCATTGGTGTTGGGAGTGCTTTGGCCTCTACCATATTGGCCTTGGCCAATAAGTCCCTAATATACTTGGTTTGGGGACGTAGCGATGCTTCATTTCCTAGTTTCTTAACTTCAACACCTAAGAAGTAGTCAAGGTCACCTAGTTCCTTGAGAGCAAACTCGACTTCAGTTTGTTGATTAGCCGAGAAATGCGAGTGGAAGCTGAATCCTGTGACTATAATGTCATCCACATAAATGAGGACATAGGTCTTTGTGACCACCAGAAGTGTGAACCAATTGAGAATGGTCACACTTGTTGGATTTGAACCCAAAGTGAATGAGAGCTTGTGTAAGCCTTTCAAACCATGCCCGAGGGGCTTGTTTAAGCCCATAGATTGCTTTGTTCAGCTTGCACACTTGATCCGGGTTGGAACTAGTGAAACCAACAGGCTGCTGCATATAGACTTCTTCAGCCAGCACTCCATTAAGGAATGCATTATTGACATCCAACATTTTGATGTCCCACTGATGAGTGATGGCAATGGTGAGAATTACTCTGACTGTAACCGGCTTAACAACAGGGGAGAATGTTTTAGTGTAATCAAACCCCTGTTTTTGGTGAAATCCTTTTGCCACTAACCGAGCTTTGAACTTATTAACTGAGCCATCCGGGTTTTCCTTAACACGAAACACCCACTTGCATCCTATGGCTTGCCTATGTGGAGGTAGGTCCACCAAGGTCCAGGTATCATTCCTTACCAAGGCATCATACTCAAGTTGAACAGCCTCCTTCCACTGTGATAAATTGAGGGCCTCCTTAGGTGACTTAGGTTTTGCATGTGCAACTAAAATATGTGACACTCTAGATTTTGCCTCAGTGACCATAGGGTGGATATTGCATGGTTGCTGTGGAGAGTCAGGACCCGAGGACTGATATTCAGAACCTGATGAAGCAGGGTATTGAGGGGTGAGACCCGAATGTAGAGAATGGAGAGTTGAGCAACCCGAGTTATGAGAGTTGGAATTAGGAAGGTACTTGAGGAGTGGATATTTGAGGAGAAGGATTGGGAGACATATTAGGGAATGAAGTGGGAGACAAATGATGAGAAGGAGTAGGAATGGACTCAGGTGATGGACTTAAGGGTGTGAAATTGGAGGAGGATGAGATGACAGTAAGAGGAATAAGAGAGGAGGAACCATTTTGTGAGGTTGTGATAGTAGAGGAAAGATGAGATTTAGTGGCAAAGGGAAATTTTGATTCATCAAAATGAACATCTTTTGATATATAAAGTATACCATCATTTGAGATACATTTATATCCCTTGTGAGAAGATGAATATCCTAGAAAGGTACACTCACGGGATCTAAATTGTAGTTTGTTCTTGTTGTAGGGTCTTAGACAAGGGTAGCAAACACACCCAAAGACCCTTAAGAATGAATAATCAGGTTCTTTGTTATACAACATAGCAAATGGGGTCTTTTGAGACAGAACAGGAGTAGGAATTCTATTGATTAAGTAGGCTGCAGTGGTAAAAGCATGGTCCGAAGACCTCATAGGTAGGGAAGCTTGGGCAAGTAGTGCCAAACCAGTCTCAACAATATGCCTGTGCTTCCTCTCAACACTTCCATTTTGGTGGTGAGTGTGAAGGCATATAACCCTATGGACAATCACAATATCAGTAAGAAACTTAGTGAATGGGTGAAACTCTCCCCCCAATCAATTGGACAGACTTTATGGTAGTTTGAAATTGAACTTTGACTAGTTCAAGAAACTTTTTGAACATTGCTAGAGTTTCTGATTTCTGTTTTAATAGGAATAGCCAAGTGAATTTACTATGAGCATCAACAACAGAGAAGTAGTAAGAGTGCCCAGAAGCAGATAGCATAGGGGTGGGCCCCCACAGATCCAAAAACAATAGTTCAAAAGGCTTGCTATAGGTTGTAGTTGAACTATGAGAAGGTAATCTATGGGATTTACCATAACAACAGGCAATACAGAAATATGTAAATGTTTTATTCATAAGAGGAACATTACATTGTTGAAGAATATGTTTGATAGCTACATCATTGGCATGGCCAAGCCTACAATGCCAAGTGTAAAATGAACTTGGCATTTTACCAACTGAATTACAACTAGGATTAAAATTACAAATGGGAGGGATTGAAACAAAATCAGAAACATTTTTTACAACATTATTACAAACAGAAACACTTAGACAAGTGGGAGAGGTTTGAGCAGACTTGCTTGCCACAGTGTGATTGGGGAACACATAATGACCTTGGGAGTTGAGTTTTCCAGTTAGAATGATTTGCTTATTGACTTGAGAGATGACATAACAGATTTTAGTATGAAATTCAAAGGTAACATGATTTTCGTGAGAAAACTTTCTCACACTTAGAAGATTTTTGGTAATTTTAGGAACATAAAGAATATCTTTAAGAATAAGACTGGTATTAGAATCTAGAGGAGACATAACGCATGCAGAACCTACTTAGAGTATAGGGAGTCCATGGCCATTAACCATATACACTTGGTCTAGGCCACAATTGGTGGTTTGTTGTTGCAAATTGGTCATATCTAAGGTTACATGATGGGTTGCACCACTGTCTGCATACCACATCCCTGAATTTGAGTTAGAGCTAGAAGCCATCATAGACATAGGGTTGTGAGATGCAGCCATCATAGCCAAAGGTCCACTTGATTGATTGTTGGGAGGATTGGATGCATTAGGTGCTTGCTGAAACGAGGTGTAGGTCATAGGTGCATAATGAGCAGAGAATTGTGGATGCTGTGTCTGAGGCATTTTATCAAACAGGTGCTGATCTTGCGCCTCCCATGCAAGAAAACCAGAATTGATACGATCAGCGATGCGATCGTCATTGCTGAGGTATCACGGAGGAACCCTGGGGTATGCAACGAACTTTTCGAGCCTATTCGCAGGAATCACAACATCAACATCTGGCTTCTAGTGAAGAAATTAAGTTGCTAACAAGAGAAGAGGGATTGGACATCGAACTCTGTGATTGCGGCGGCAGAGGATCTTGATCTAAAATGGAAGTCATGGCCTAAAACTTAAGCTCTAGATACCATATTAGAAAAGGAGAAAGAGAGAAAACTTGTAAATGTATAAACTGATATTGTTTTCATCGATTTTCTATAATGAGTGATACAAGCCTATATAGGAAAGTCCTAGTGGGTGATTCCTAACTGACTCCAACTGAATCAGTTCTGCTGACTCAGCAGCAGTTAAACGAGCCTAACGGTCTTAGCTAATGCAAGCTTTAACTAGACTTTCCATAAACACTAATAGAAGTCTTAGTAAGAAAACCAAAATTAAAAACTGTATTCAAGATAATTCAATGGAAAAAAATGGCCCCATGCAGGAATGAGGAAGTTGTCCCATGGTCTTTAGCCCTAATTGACTGTTTTTGTGGGGTGGGGGGGTGGGGGGGACTATGCAATGAAAGTATTGATAACGATCGTAATATATATATATAGATAAAAATGGTGACCACATATGCGATACAAGCAGAAAACTAGCTTTCCTTTCAGCATCTGAAGTGAAGAATTTTAATGAGTAGCCATTTACACTTGAACAATACTGCTATTTTAATCAGCTCAATTAAAGTAATAATATTAAATGACACATTTTAATTCACAAGTTAAATACTTGATTAAATCACATGCCACTATCACCATGTTATTTTTAAAATTTACATTTTTCCTTCAACTAAGTTTCTACCATGAGTACATGACAGATGGTAACAAACGTCAAGAGGAACAACTCCACAGAAAAAACGCATGGTTTACTGTGAACAAGAAAGAAATATTATCAACTAGACTTTTTGATAGAAGAAACAACACCAATTTAAGTGATTGAAAAATGTTTTAAACCAAACTCATTACAGAAGTGTTGATCATTGGCAATGGCAAGCACCAAAGCAACAGAAATAAGCTATGTACTGTACTGTATATGAAAACTTTTATATCAAAATATTCAAATTAGACACAAATTAGCAAATAAAACATGTCACTTAAAATAGTTGAAATCCTTGCTGAGACAAGAGTGGAACTAGTACTTCAACTGGCATCAAGAAACATACCATGGATGAATTACGGTTTTACACAAAAACATGTACTCACTACCAAACAAATTGATAACAGATACTAATCATCACTCTTATCTTGAACATTCAATTTTTCCCTCCCCGGTATAGCTTTATCAGCTGAACAGTTTCCTCCTTGAAAATTTTCACATACTTTTCAAGAAACAACTTTTCAGAAAAAACAGATAATAGTGTAAAGCATTACACCTATGTATGCATAGTGTATAGATAGGCATCAGTTTCTTACTAGAGATTGCATATAATCATCTTATAAAAGACATCGACTATGATTTGATACATAATAAAATAAACAAGACCATACCTACCAGGAATGCTCAATTAAAAAGCTGAGTGGTTCCTGCATTGGTCATCCATGGATTTTAATGATATGTATGTGTCCAAATTACTCAATTAAAAGCTGAATGCTAAATTACAAACCTCGGTCTGCATCATTAATACATGTATATGAGTGATTTCAGCCCAAAAATTATAGGAAGAACAAATCTGCCCAAACAATCACACAACAAAAATTCTGAAATTTTTTGTGATGCGATTTCCAACCTAAACCTGCGCCAAATCCAATTAAATACCGAAACAAAACAAAAGCCAAAATAGGAACTCCAAAACAAAAAGTGAAAGTAAAATCCATAGCATTAACGGACTAATAACTATTAACTAGTGATATGAATTGAAACCTTAGATCAATCAATCAAACTGAATGAAAAAGCTAAGAATATAAAAACAAAAATTAAAAATTGCATGCAAGTCAATTCAATGAAACACACATCGATTGAAAGAGAACATAACACATAAGAAGTCATAGTAAGAAAACGAACCTGATGAAAGCTGCGCCAAAACCCTAGCCGCAACACAACAGAGATAATGAACATGTCTCTTGGTGGCGGACAAAGATAGAAGGTTGGAGTGAGATGATAAATTCGTGTAGCAATCAGAATAAGATGGAATGGTATAACACCAACAAATGATAAACTCCATAGATTTGAGAGGGGGCTGGCCCACGGTACATTCTCACCCGAACCCACCAATTGCGTGGGGCGTTGTGTGTTAGGGCCAGAAATATCTAGTTAAATGGGCTAGAAAAAATGGCCCCAAGTAGGGCTGAGGGGGCTGTCCCATGGGCTTTAGCCTTGATTGACAGATTTAGTTGTTTGGGGGAGGGGCCTATGCAATGAAAGCATATATATATATATATATATATATATATATATATATATATATATATATATATATATATATATATATATATATATATATATATATATATATATATATATATATATATATATATATAACAACAATGACCACATATGTGATACAAATAAAAAACTAGTTTTCCTATTAGCATCTGAAGTGAAGAATTTTAATGAGTAGCCATTTTCACTTGAACAATACTGTAATTTAAGTCAGCTCAAGTAAAGTAATGATATTAAATCACACATTTTAATTCACAAGTTAAATACTTGAGGAAAGCACATGCCACTATCATCAGGCTATTCATAATATAAACACTTTTCCTTCAACTAAGAGTATCTCTACCTTGACACACTTTAACAAACTTCAAGAGGAACACTACACGAGAAAAAAGACATGGTGTAATGTGAAGTATCAAGAAATATTATCAACTAGACCTTTTGATAGAAGAAACATCACATATTTGAGTGCTTGAAAAATCTTATAAACCAAACTCATTACAGAAGTGTTGGTCATTGGCAAGCACCAAAGAAATAGAAATGAACTGTGTACTGTACTGTATATGAAAGCTTTTATATCAAAAGAGTCAAATTAGACACAACTTAGCAAAGAAAACATGTTACTTGAAATAGTTGAAATCCTTGTTTCACACTAGTACATCAACTGGCATCAAGAAACATAACACGGATGAATTACAGTTTTACACAAAAGCATGTGCTCACTACCTAACAATTTGATAACTAATTGATGCTAATCCTCTCTCTTATCTTGAAAATTCAATTTTTTCCCTCCCTAGTATAGCTTTAACAGCTGGACAGTTTCCTCCTTGAAATTTTTCACCTACTTTTCAAGGAACAACTTTTCGAACAAGACAAAAGGTGTAACTAAGCTGGTATTCTTCTTCATCAAACCTTTTGTGAGTAGATACTAGACAACGGAAGCCCTTGGAATGATCCTTTTCTCCAAACTTTATCCAAAAAGCAGTGGACACGTGACAAGGTCCATAGAATTCCAATCTAGCTTATTATCCCAAAAGCTCATCATCACATTCATTTTATCCTCAGATCTCAACATACAATCCGGATGCCTCCAAAATGCAAAGCATCAATTACTTCTTCGGACCACCCCAGACTCTTAAAGGCTTCAACTTTTGCATTCCTTTTGGGTTTGGGCACACTCACTTTGGCTTCCAAAGCTATAACAAAATTTACTTTTGAAGGATCAAACCCCAGTTCCTTTACTTCATCCACGACCTTCCACAAGCTATTACCATGGAATACAAAAGTTCTTGTCTTAATCAAATAGGCAATGTTTGATTCCTTCACTCCTTCATCACGCAACAACTTCAAATTTTCCCTAATACGTTTCTTGTTGAAGAATAAGCTAAGCGAACTAACTAAAGCATCGAGGGTTTTTCTATCAGATTGAATGAATGTTCTCATCAATTCCTACACAGGGATTATGTTATTCTTGACACTTGCACATAGGAAATGAGAGCACTTAGTCACCGCCAAAGACAATATCGAGGTGGAAGCACATTTGGAGGCAAAAAATTCAAACTTTGGCATAATAGATTTGTGGGCTTTTCATGAAAGCAATTTCGTTGACCTTCTAATAATATGATACGAATACTACAACCGATATAAGATAGCAATGGGCCACAACAATATTGGAAATGCCCAAAAGAACTATTAAAATACCAAATAAGTATAGGGACTCGTGCAAAATGTAAGAGAGCTTCTTGTAGTCTTTATTGGTACAGAAGATTCCAGACTAGTGTCACTTAGGAGTTTTTATATTTTGCAATATTAGAAATATGTAGATGTAGCCATGTGTTCTTAGATCCTTAATAGTAGGGTAAATTGTATTGAGTTGTTATTTGTAAATTGGTTATATAAACCAATAGTAATATGAATGAAAGCAAGAAGAAAATAGATCAAAAGTTCCTCTTAATCCCCATTTCTTAGGAGACCCATTCCCTTCTCCAATTAGGAATAACCCTGCTACATTCATATCCTATCATTGGTGCTTTCATCCCTGCAACTCAACCTCATTCATCAACAAAAACAAAAAAAATGCATAACCATTCCCAGTCATAATGCACTCACCAAAGCTATGACTTTAATCTTTCTGGAAAACACCACCATGAAGTTTTTCTCAGTTCCTTCAAATCCCTAAAAACCCAGATCAAGCATAACCCATCTCCACAATCGAGTAACTCAGTTGCTGATGAGGTCTCCTTAGCTCCAATCATTCCACTCAAGTCTACAGTCATCAACTCCACAATCACGATCCAAAAATTCGACCCCCAACAGAAGCAATCTGAGAGCAGTTTAGTACCTAGAGTCGAACAGCATCATGAGATAATCTTCTCCATAATCACGACCCAGGGACTCCACCCCAAACAGAAGCAAACTACTAGTGATGGCTTCGCCCATACGACGGCGTCGACGCCAGGTCCCCGAAATTTTCTTTCTTCATCATTTCTGTTGTTCCCGGCGAAGCTACATTCAGCCTCTTCTCCGACGTCACCGTTTGCCTCCTCGAAAGGCTGTTGGAAGCAACCCCCTTGGCGAAGGAGAAACTGTCGTCCTCCCGTTCCGCTGCTGTGGTGTCCGCCTCGAGTTCCTTCCTCTCCGCCATGGCCGCCACGGATTCCTTGTACCTTTGCCACAGAAAACGACGTTGGGGTTCTACAGGGACATGGTCAAGCTCGGAAGGGGACCTTATTGTTAGGCCTCTTCTGCTTCGACCCCGGCGGCACTATCACAGAGGGTCTCATCTCCACCGTGTGCCTTCGTCACTGTCGTAGGTTCCCGTCTCAAAGACGCTCCGCATCTCAAGGTAAAGCCCATTTTCGTGTCCATCAGACTCACCTTCAACCACATCTCCGCCTCCTTCAGGCCGATCATGGTTGCCGACGGCGACAGTTCCTTTTTCGGTGACGGCGCCATCACTTGGCACCACCTCTTGGTGGCCTTGGGTTCCTTGGGTGCTTTGGAGCAGCAAAAGCCTCAATAACCTTAGGGTTTCTAAGGGCTTCACCAACTATTTGGACTTTATGCTTATTTGGGCCTTGTTGCTATCGAAAGAAAATGGTGCTGACAGGAACCTAGTTACTGATTTGGGCTTCATTTATAATTGGACCTCATTACTAATTGGTATTCTCTTCTCTATGGTGGTAACATATTACACCTCCTTCCTTCTCTCTGCTTGTTATCGTACTAGTGACCCTGTCCCTTGCAAGAGAAACTACTCTTATATGGATGTTGTTTATTCAAACCTTGGTGGCTTTAAGGTCAATTTTTGTGGGCTAGTTCATAATGTTAATTTTTTGGGAGTTGCCATCAGATACACTAGCATCTTTCATAAGCATGATTGCACTCAAACGGTCTAATTGTTTCCACAATAGTGGAGGAAAAGATCCAAGCCATATGACCAGCAATATTTACATGATTTCCTTTGGTATAGAGGAAATTGTCTTCTCTCAAATTCCAGACTTCGATCAGTTATGGTGGCTCTCCCTTGTAGCTGCTGGCATGTCCTTTACGTACTCTACATTTGGACTTGGCCTTGGTATTGGTAAAGTTATAGGAAACAAAGGAGTTAAGGGAATTGTTGGTACTGTGATAGAAACTCAAAAAGTTTGGATGAGTTCCCAAGCTTTGGGTGACATAGCCAATGTTGCCATAGTTATCCACCTTGTTGGTGCATACCAAGTTTACTACCAATCCTTATTTTCTTTCGTTAAGAGGATTGAGTCTAATTGGAGGGTACCATATAGCAGCCACACTATGATCTTAAGGACAAGATCAATTTCAAGGGGTCGGTAATTATACGAATACTACAACCGATAAAAGATTGCAATGGGCCACAACAGTTTTGGAATGCCCAAAAGAACTATTAAAATGCCAAATAAGTATAGGGACTCATGAAAAATGTAAGAGAGCTTCTTGTAGTCTTTATTGGTGCAGAAGATTCCAGAATAGTGTCACTTAGGAGTTTTTTATATTTTGCAATATTAGAAATATGCAGATGTAGCCATGTGTCCTTAGATCATTAAAGGTGTGTTTGGTTCAAAGGAGGGGGAGGGAGGGATTTTAACTAGCTATTATGTTTGGTTGGGAGGAGGGGAGAGAAAGGGAGGGGAGGGAAAATAACACTTTCATATTTGGTTTAGGAGGGAGGGGAGGGATTTTAAAACAAATATACTCCTAAACCCTTATAATTATTTATTTTAAAATAGACAAGTGTGATATTTTAGTCAATACATAGGTTATGTTTTGAACCTCGATACGATAATACTAATGCAGAAAATATATTAAATCTTGATTGTGCAAGAAATAAAGAAGAAATGCTTTTGAAGTGGACTAATGAAATGATAGTAATAGTTTTTACAGATTTAGAAAACTAAACTTTATAGAAACCAAGAATTTTGTAACATTTAAAACACCGGGAAATGTACAAAAGTTCTTAATAGGAATTAAAGATGAAAATTTGATTCGATATGGAAGAATGGTGGATAGCAACATGGACCATGTTAAACTAGTTATGACATTAATTCATCAAGAATTTTTAGGATATAATATGATGGAACAAAAAGAAAAAGCAAATAAAACTTTACTTGAAAATGCTAAATCACATTTAAATAAATTGAAACTTTACTTGTGAATGCTAGTTATGTGCCAAATTGAAAGTTTTATCTGTGAATACCAAAAATACTGTTATCAATTGAATGAAGCATCTAAAGAAATATAAAAATATATTTTTATAGACAAACTACCATATCCACTTAACTCGAAAATTAATAGATTATGGGAGTCAAGACCAGATGAAACAGCAAATACCTTAGGAAGAGTTATCCAACTCTTATACCAAGAATTAAGAGAACAATGTTTAGCTAGAGAAACAATAAGGCAATTAAGCAGAGGAAGTACTGTCATTTGTTGTGACATTCCAGAAATAGAAAACCAGGGAAATATGGTTGTGATAAAATAATAAGAAGAAAAATAAAATACTATAAAAAGCCAAATTTACGAAGAACTTATCCTAGAAAGAAAACCTACTATAAAACAATAAGAAAAAATATTTTAGAAGAAAGAAAGCAACACCAAGAAAATACTGCCCAAAGGGTAAGAAGAAATGTGTATGTTGGATATGTAATGTTGACGGACACTACGCCAATGAATGTCCTCAAAGAAAAGAAAAAGATTTTAAAGAAAAATCAAAATTAATAAAACAAGTATTTCAAATATATAAACTTCAGCCTTTAGAAGAAGAACTAAGCGATACAGAAGTAAGTATATATGAATATACAGAAGATGAATTATCTTCAGAAGAAAAAGAATCTGAATAATACTTACATACAAATACCAGTAGAAAAAAGTAATAGAGAAACAGAAGCCTATATAGATACTGGAGCAAGTCTTTGTCTAGTGACAGAAGCACTTTTCGATAAATGGGAAAAATTAGAAAAACCACTAAAAATACTAATTGCAGATGGATCTATACATCCGCTATATTGGATAGAAAAAAGAATTACTTTAGTCATACAAGAAAAATTATTTATAGTACATACAATATACAAAGAAGAAACAAGATTAGATATGATTATTGGAAATAATTTCTTAAGACTATACGCACCGTTTTGTCAATATTTGGAATATATAACTTTAAAAACACCATATATGAACCAAAAGCAACACCGAAAAATTATAAAAATTCCAATTAATCATTTTTCTAAATGTACTTATTCTCAATTATCAGAGACTCGCAAACTGAACCGTGGTGAGATAATCAGTGAAATTTGTACAAAAATTCGCCATGTTTTAATGAATTTAGAACCAAATAGAATAGTTCCAGCTCATATAGAAGAACTTTTAGATAAAGTATGTAGTGAAAATCCTTTAGACCCAAAAAATTAACAATAAAAATACTGAATTAGTTGTTTTAAAATTAAAAGACCCAACAAAAGAAGTAAAGTGTAAACCAATGATTTACACAAAACAAGATAGAGATGAATTTGTAAATGATTTTGAAGAAATGTGTAAAAAAGGACTAATTAGATCTTCAAAAAGTAAGCATTCAACACCAGTTTTTTATGTAGAGAACCATAATGAAATTAAAAGAGGAAAAAGAAGGATGGTAATTAATTATAAACAGATAAATGAAGCCATGGAAGGGGATGCATACTTTCTTGCAAGAAAAGGCTTAATTATTGAAAGAATTAGAAATATGAATTGGTTCAAGACCTTTGATTGTAAATCAGGTTTTTACCAAATTAGATTAATCAAGAATCTAAAGCACTAACAACATTCAGTTGTCCTCAAGGTCAATATGAATGGAATGTATTACCTATGGGAATGAAGCAATCACCAGGAATCTTCCAACGAAGAATGGATTCTATACTAAAAGAATTTAAAGACTTTTGTCTTATGTATATTGATGATATATTAGTCTTCACTAATAGAGATATAAATGACCACTTCAATAAGATAGAGTTAGTACTCAATAAATGTCTTGAGCATGAAGTAGTTTTAAGTATAAAGAAAGTTGTTCTAGCTCAAAATAAAATTAAATACTTAGGATTAGAAATTGAAAAAGGAAAAATTGTTATGTAGCAACATGTATTAAGGAAGCTTCAAGATTTTCCAACAAAATTAAAGGATAAAAAGGATTTTCAAATATTTCTTGGTTTACTAACATATATTCCAAAAGAAGGTTTTATTAAGAATCTTGCAGCAGAAAGGAAAGTACTTCAGCAGAAGCTAAAGAAAGATGCCCTCTGGTCATGGACCGAGGAAGATGAAAGACTTATTATTAACTTGAAATACTTATGACAGGATCTTCCTGAGCTATATCATCCATCGGATGATGATTTAATTATTATTGAGACTGATGCATCAAATGACTGTTGGAGAGGTGTTATGAAGGCAAAACCCCCTAAATACAAAAAGGAATTACTATGCCTGTCTGGAAATTTTTCAGACAGTGAAATTAATTATCCTACTCATGAAAAGGAAACACTAGCACTAATCCGAATGTTAGAAAAACATCGGATCTATATACTGGATAAAGAATTTATTGTACGTACTGATTCGACTTATGTCACAGGTTTTAAGAACTTAAACTATAAAGGAACTTACAAGCAAGGAAGATTGATTAGATGGCAAATGAAACTTGCCGAATATAATTACCCCATCTCCCATATTAAAGGAGATAAAAATGTTGTTGTGGATATACTATTAAGAGAATAGAGCAACAAACAATTGAAGCAATAAAGAAGAAACTACAACTTCAAAAAGTACTAGAAAAGCAGAAATTGAAGGAATTAGATCTGATCAAGAAAATTATTGAAGTATTAGAACTTCAACTACAGGACAAAGAAGAATATTTAGAAGAAGATGTCTTGAAAGAAATCAAACAACAGGTACAGGAAAGCACTAGGGAGAAATGGTATACTATTTTCAATGGACCATTTTCAAGAATTTATAATGATTGGCACAAAGCAGCCCCTCATTGTAAAGGGATTTCTGGAGTATATCACAAAGGATTTCGAACACAAGAAGAAACGGAAAAGGCTTTGAAAGATCACCAGGAAAAGGCTTTGAAAGATCACCAGGAAAAACAAAATAAGGAAAAAGAAATTTATCTTGGCCGAAGACCAAATTACTATAATTCTGGCCAACCAGCTAGCAAGCATTTTCACCCAATGTCAAATAATTGGAAAAGATTCCCTCATCATAGCATTATACAAGGGACCACATACTTTGCTTCTAAGCAAGACAAGTGGTAAAATAATTAAAGAAAAAGACTTAGCATTACTGATGAATTTTGAACTACCTTTCTACATTAATGGAAATATATTCAGAATTCGATGACCAAACAGGGAAAGAAATAATGAGTGTTTTAGTGATGAACTTACCTATCGATTGTAAAAAATTAATAATTGAGAAAATAAAAGCTCGGTATAGACAAGAAGACTATTATTTAGCACATATATCATTAGATGTAGAATTGAATTACATGGAAGAAATAAGATTGGCTTTTGAGTATGATAGACTATCATTATCCAATATATATGAAGAATATGACTTATTAGATGATTAAATGGATCAGGAAATATTAAGTATATTAGGTATGAAAATACTCAAAGATTGTAAGCAGATAATAATTAAAAAATTAAAACACCAACATTGGCAAGAAGAACTTTATCTAAAACAAGTACAACAAAGTACAATTAGCATTTTGCAAAGAAGAACGAAAACAAATAATCAAAGAATTAGTAGAAATAGATGAATCTATAAGTGAATATGGGTATGAATTATTAGTAACCCAAATTATGCATGAACACTACCCAAATTATGTATAAATACTACCCTGAATATAAAAATAAAATTATTAATAGGGTGGTACCATTTTGGTATCAGAGCTAAGTACTAATAGGTTTTATGGATTCCCAAAATATAGAAAAACTTGTACACAAGTTAAGTATGCTAGATTTAACTAATCAAGATACACTAGAAGAATTAGTACAAGAATTAAAAGCTGAAGCTACATGCGTATGTGAAAAACATATGAATTATCATTGTGAATATTGTGATTGTAGAGAATACGATAGAAAAATAGAATTAATACGAGTAATAATAAATAAAGTAGATTCATGGATATAATAATATTAAAATACTGAGGGGTAAATTTTACCCTAAAAATTTGGTGGGCACCATAGCACTCACCTTTAAAATAAGTAACTTTTAAACAACATGTGAAATAAAAAATTATTTAATTTTCTATTGGCAATGACATGTCGGCCATGTGACAATGCTAATGTTAAGGGGCCAATTAATTAATTAAAGAATATATATATATATATATATATATATATATATATATATATATATATATATATATATATTGATATTTCATCTTATACAACCATCGTTTGATGGTCCAACGGTCAGGTCTTTCTATTTAATGTGATCGAACTTTGTTCGATACCCATTGGTGGCAGTTTTTTGGTGAAATATTGGCGCACAAAGATAAAATGACTTGCAAAAAGGGACTATCCCTTTTTGCAAGCATAGTATATATAAACTAAATATTAATATCCTTGGGGGAGCCAAGGCTCCCCCTGTCCTAAAGAAGCTCGGCCCCTGGCTAATGTGGTTTTTGTCTATCACATTAGTAGATAACGGAATGTATATGATGGTAGAAACTTTTTCTTAAATGAAATCAAACACACCGTATAATATAAAAAAAATCATAAATTTAACCTTTGCAAATTTGTTTTTAAGAAGTCACTTAATAATTGGGCATCAGATATTATTCATCTCGAGAATATGAATTTAGTTTCTCCCTCATCTTCATCAAGACATAGGGAATTACATTCATCTTGGATGAAACTTCATTTCAGATAGGCAAAAGGTATGGCATCTTTTCGTGCAACTTCATTTCATTATATGTGCTTGGTTGTCACAGACTAGTTTGACAATAAGTTTTTCATTTTAGGGACTAGTTTGATAGTAAGTGCTTAATTTCTTGGACTGATATGAGTGTTTTTCTTTTTGTTCAGGGGTTGATATAGGTGATGCCAAATGTTCCCCACAGGTTCTATGTCTTGCATTTATGGAGAAATTTTATAAAGCATTGAAAAGACAAGGAGCCGAGGACTCCTGTGTGGGATTGTGCCGTGAAATAATTTCTTAAATTATCCCTAAGGCAATCCTAGACTGCCTTACTTTATATATATATATATACATATATATATATATAAAGATTTTCTTTTTGACTCAATATATATAAAGATACATAAATATATATATATATATATATATTTAACATACTATTAAATATAATGTTATATGTTATATTTGATCAATATATTCTTAATATGAAAAAAAAAAATAGAAGACAATGTTAAGTTTATTAGACAATTTATGTTAACAACTCAAAAAAAAAAAGTATGGCTCCATGAATGTATCAAGAATTAAATCATAACATATTTCTCATGTTTTTTAAATGATCCAACCTTAAATATAATTGTAACACCCTGAACGCGCTGTCGCCACGCGCCAAAAAGAACGAGCGTTTACAAAATAATGCAGATAGGGAAGCGACAACTCGGATGTCGTCTCTCAAGGACTCTTAGGCGTTGTTATTATTAAAAAAAAAATTAGTTCTGGGGGTTTTGGAGTGAATGCTAATAAAATAAATAAAACAAAACAATAAAAAAAAACAGAGCAGTTAAAAGATTAACAAATATGCTAAAGAACGATTAACCTACTGTTCTCGGTTTCCCACTATCATCGGTTCATGCAATTCCAAGCCCTAAGCAGATTATATTCCCCTTCCAGTTGTAGCAACAATTAACAAACGAAATCACTACTACAGATATATGTTCCTATTCCCGAATTAAACAAACGGGGTTAAGCCCTCAAGAACTAAACGAACATGAATGAACACACGCGAATTAAACAAACGCGATTAAGTATAGGAACATAACATCACCGAAATAAATCAACACCACACTATACACTCCTGAATTAAACAAACAGAAATGTATAATATGGCATTGAAAAGAGAAAAGCAAATAAAAACAGGAATTACATAATCTCAAGTGTAAATGGAAACCAATCACAGTAGATTAATCTAGGAGACTAGCTCTCCATTACAGACTTAAACACAAAAGGAAAGAAAGGAAAATAAACTACTACTACTACAGCCTAAGACTGGCTAAAACTAGCCAACCTAGCCCCCCACTGCTTCAGTTCTGTCTAAAACGCTTAAATACAATTTTTGGATTTTGCTGGCTCGCGAGGCGAAGCACAACTCGCGACGCGAATCTTGTGAACAGTCTGCAACCTTTGGTATTCTCGCGAGGCGAACACACCTTCGCGAGGCGAGAATCTGAAAAGTCTTCTTATTACGCTCGTTATGAATATCAGGGGCCAACCGTGATGCTTTCTGACTTCCAGGCTCGCGAGGCGAATGGATGCTCGCGAGGCGAGGCTCTTCAACTTCAAAACTGCCACCCGTGATCTTCAACACGGGCAAGCCGTGATCGTCTCTGCCTTTCAGGATTGGGTGACTCGCGGGGCGAGATAACCTTCGCGGGGCGAACCAGAATTATTTCCTTTTTATTAACCTGAAAATAAGAAAATAACATAAGTGCTTTATTTAACTCTAAATCAACTAAATTAACATAAAAACACTTTACAGACTCAAAATACTACTTAAGGACAATCAAGTCTAATTTGGGTGAAAATGATATAAAATTAGCACAAAGCCATGGTCTTTACTAGTTATAAAACCAGTCAACCAGAGGCTCATCAAAATACCCCAAACTTAAACTTTGCTTGTCCTCAAGCAAACTAAAACTTAAAAACTTAAAAAGACTCAAGACCTGGCAAGCTCAAGGATTCAATCAACTTTGCACAAATTTCAAGCAATTTTCCAAAATAATTTTTCCTTCAATGTTCCCCCCTTTCAAGCAAAGTAATCCCCACAATCATCTATTCTAAACAATTGAGAAATTCATCATTCAAACAATCATCAATCTAAGCAGGGGATCCAAGTTACACACCAAAGGAGATCACCAAATCCAAACAACTGCCTTCCTCACAAGGGAAATTTGTGTTTCACTCAATCGCTCAGTTTGTGTCAGGCTAACAACATTTCACTCAATTTCACTTTTAAGAGCACTTCCCATAAATTTGATTTTCATCTCAAAATGATTCCCACAGAAAACATGCAAGCAACATCAAAAGGTCTTTTATGGGTTGTAATGGGGCCTGGCTAAGGGTAGGATATATAAAGGAACTAGGCTGAAGACCCTAGGAACCAAGAGAGCATGAAACATTTTTACACTTTGAATTTAACTCAAGTTCCTTTTTCATTTTTCATTTTGCTTTGGGTGACTACAACCTTTTTATTTCTTTTTGGCATTTTTACACTTTTAAAAAAAAATTTCTTCTTTTTTTTTCTATTTTTTTCACAAATTTTTTTTTCTCAATCCCAAACAACACATTACACCTTGCAGCCACCCCAAACTTAGTTCTTGTACCCATTCTAAGATTCCATGCTCTCCTAATCCTAAGATTGGGTTAACATGGTTTTCCAGATTTTTGGGCTTATAACATTAGGTTATCAAGAATTAACAGGCTAATAGGCTCAATGGGGCTAACTAGGGAACATGCATTAGGAATTGGTTATTTTAGGTTAAGTAGTTATTTACAAAGAAAATGCCTAGATCATCTGAAGCAAACACATAATATGCAAACCATAAGGAGATTCAAGCAAATTCGGGAAAGTGCAACTTGAAAAGTGATTTCACACAGTCAAAAACATGTTGGAGGCTCAAAACCTCACCTGGACATTATTTGCAAATTGTTTGACAGAGATTCTATCCCTAGTGTGTGCTTCCTATCACCCCAAACTTATCATAAATCATGCCATCATAACAAAATCTCAAAGTTCAGTTTTCAATCACATGGGGATCATTTTTCAAAAAAATTTCAAATCCTAGGGGTAAACAGTCAACACTATCATGCAATCAATCTGTGCAAATTAATCAAATCCATCAAACTTGCCATAACCAAGACACAAACACAACTCCTGAGCTTCTCAAATTATTCAGGAGCTTTATTCAAAGAAAAGGAAAAACTACAACTAGTTCCCTCCCCCACACTTAAAATATACATTGTCCCCAATGAAACAACATAACAATAAAATCAGAGTGAGGGAAAGGAAAGGGAACTCCCTGATCAAGTGGCAGTGTAGGAGCTTCCGCCTGGATCCCATTGTCTGTGATACAGTGGCCACGGGATGCTCAAATTGTGAAACGATCCTCCCGGATCCCATAGTATGCAGCATAATGCCCACGTGATGGACAAAGACTGGAAGCTTATTCCGTGCTTCCCTAACTTGCAGCCTTTATATGGAGAAGAGTGCTTGATAGTTATGGTAACCTCGCCAAGTGCGGCGGACTTCTCACTCCCTCTTGGGTCAAGGTTGACCTCTTTCTCAATAAAATCCTCCCAATAGAAGTGGGGCTCAACCTCTTGGACTGGCCATGGTGCAAAATCCAAGGGTGCAAAATCCAGAGCTTTTGGTTCCACAGGGGGAGGTGGCAAACAGTTAGCTGGGGTTACTGGTGCTGCTTCATTTTCTGCACTTTCTTCATTCACTGCACGAACAAATTCATCACCTGCTATACATGCAGAAATTTCAGCACACACCACACAAAGGTTAGAGTTAGTAGAGTCAGTACATATATCACCATAAAATGAATCAGTAAAATTCTGAATGTCTGGAAATTCAACAATTAATTCATCCACCCCATTACTCTCAACACATGCAATTGATTTACTTGAATCATCTACTTCCAAAGCTTCTTCATCATCCTCAGGCACGGGGAAGCAGATGTCCTCCTGATCCTCCTGGTCCTCATTTCCTATATGAACATGGCCCTCAACCTCATCTCACTCCTGTTCCATATGGATGCTTTGCTTAACATACCTTTCAAAATAACATTCTACACACAAAGCAGTGCCAGAACAATAACAATCATCGCATGCATTAGAATCAGGGAATTCAACACACAATTCCTCAACAGAAGTATCATCATCAAAATCATCCTCAGAAGTATTTTCAAGAATAACCATCTGTGAATCTTTATGTTCTTCAAGGGGCTGTGGAGTTAGCATTGCAGGCGAGTTGGCAACAATTTGATCAATTTGCATGGCCAACTTCTGAGATTCAGCTTCACTCCTCTGATATTCAAGATTACTTGCCTCCATCCTCTGTTGGAATTCAAGATTTTGTTGTGCCAACCGTTGATTATTCTCTTCCATCATCCGTTGAGTGTTCTCGGCCATTTGTTGTAGCATAGAAGCAATCTCATCCAAGGTGCTCTGTGAAGGTTCGGAAGGTGCAGAGGTGGTCACTTGGCTAGGATAGTATCTAAACAGGAAGGCTTCCTCCAAATCAAACCAGCTTGAGATGGAATTCTCATCAAGACAATACAACCAATCTCTTGCAAGCACCTTCAAAAGAGAATTGGAAAGCTTCCATCTTGATGTGGTCTTCTGTTATTCCCCGCAGGTCTCAAAGATTATAGAACAAGCAAACTGAATTCCCTCAGATGCTCCTGCGGATTTTCACCTGCAAGACCACTAAACCTTGGCAACCAGTGCGATAAACCATAAAAATCAGGAAAATATATGCATGGTGGTGGTTCATAGTAAACATTAGGCATGTAACCATACATGTGATTATCCATGGGGGGTGCTAAAATTCACAACCAGACAAAACAGACAAAACTAATTCAGTAATACAAAAAGTTTTTTTTTAATTTTATTTTTATGCTAATAACAACAAACAAGAGTCCCCGGCAACGGCGCCAATTTTTGATCGCACTGTCGCCACGCGCCAAAAAGAACGCGCGTTTACAAAATAATGTAGATAGAGAAGCGACAACTCGGATGTTGTCTCTCAAGGACTCTTAGGCGTTGTTATTATTAACAAAAAATTAGTTCTGGGGGTTTTGGAGTGAATGCTAATAAAATAAATAAAACAAAACAATAAAAAAAAAACAGAGCAGTTAAAAGATTAACAAATATGCTAAAGAACGATTAACCTACTGTTCTCGGTTCCCACTATCATCGGTTCATGCAATTCCAAGCCCTAAGCAGATTATATTCCCCTTCCAGTTGTAGCAACAATTAACAAACGAAATCACTACTACAGATATATGTTCCTATTCCCGAATTAAACAAACGGGGTTAAGCCCTCATGAACTAAACGAACATGAATGAACACACGCGAATTAAACAAACGCGATTAAGTATAGGAACATAACATCACCGAAATAAATCAACACCACACTATACACTCCTGAATTAAACAAACATAAATGTATAATATGGCATTGAAAAGAGAAAAGCAAATAAAAACAGGAATTACAGAATCTCAAGTGTAAATGGAAACCAATCACAGTAGATTAATCTAGGAGACTAGCTCTCCATTACAGACTTAAACACAAAAGGAAAGAAAGGAAAATAAACTGCTACTACTACAGCCTAAGACTGGCTAAAACTAGCCAACCTGGCCCCCCACTGCTTTAGTTCTGTCTAAAACGCTTAAATACAATTTCTGGATTTTGCTGGCTCGCGAGGCGAAGCACAACTCGCGACGCGAATCTTGTGAACAGTCTGCAACCTTTGGTATTCTCGCGAGGCGAACACACCTTCGCGAGGCGAGAATCTGAAAAGTCTTCTTATTACGCCCGTTATGAATATCAGGGGCCAACCGTGATGCTTTCTGACTTCCAGGCTCGCGAGGCGAATTGATGCTCGCGAGGCGAGGCTCTTCAACTTCAAAACTGCCACCCGTGATCTTCAACACGGGCAAGCCGTGATCGTCTCTGCCTTTCAGGATTGGGTGACTCGCGGGGCGAGATAACCTTCGGGGCGAACGGAATTATTTCCTTTTTATTAACCTGAAAATAAGAAAATAACATAAGTGCTTTATTTAACTCTAAATCAACTAAATTAACATAAAAACACTTTACAGACTCAAAATACTACTTAAGGACAATCAAGTCTAATTTGGGTGAAAATGATATAAAATTAACACAAAGCCATGGTCTTTACTAGTTATAAAACCAGTCAACCAGAGGCTCATCACACCCCGACTTTCCGTTGTTTTCTAATATCAGAAATTTATATAATTATGTTTATAATTTTATCCGAGACTTAGAAATTATTTTAATTATTCCGAAACCATAGTTATACTCTACTTGACGGTAGAGAGTTACGATTAAAATTTAGGTTGAAAATTTAGGCGGAACTCGATCTGTGAATTTCATTGACAGTATAATTATACTGCTCAAAGGACCTAATTTTAATCCGTGAACGATAAACTTAAGGTTTTTATGAAGTTTCCAACTTCTTTGACTTTTTTAAAAATTTTCACTTAAAAAGTGAAATAATATGTATTATACGGGTGTTATACGAAATCGGGTAAACGACAGAGCTGAAAACGGGATTTGCGGGACCAGCTAAGGGATAAATAGGATGTCAAATCATGATGAGTCACAAGGGGTGAGTCATGGGATGACTACCCTTAGTCATGATTACATTTTAGGATCCTACAAGGGGTGAGTCACGAGTCAGTGTTTCATGTAGATCCTACAATCGGTCGCTATTTCGGTCGCAAAAAGCAACCAAAAAATTCAGTCACTATTTTCGATGGCTAAATGACCTTTTTTTTGTAGTGGGAGGAAAAGAATAAATTACCCTTTATGTTGGTTTTATTTACAAATTTGCCATTGTACAAGATTACTATTTTACCCCTCAAAATTTGCCCTCAAAATTTGCACTTTGGACCCAAATGCCCTTCAAACCCTACGACCCAAGCACTCCATGAAGCCATCCTCACTTCTATTAAAGTCTAGAGTCATCATCTTCACCAAACTTTGCCATTTCCACCATTAAACCCTAAGTTGCCATAGCTGGATTTTGTGAAGGAAGTAGGAGATTTCTTGCTCATTTCTTGATTCCAAGAGGTAAACCTTACTCATCTTCCTTGTTTAGAATCATGTTCTCCAATGAGCATGAAACAAATTTCTATAATCCTATTATTACCTCTGTATTCTAGATCTAGAATCTTGCATCAAACAAAATTTTCTAACCCTTAAAACCTAAAGAGGCCGAACCTATACTCTAGAAAACTAGGGTTTTGTTCCAATTTTTCCTAACTAGTTGTCATGATTCAATCTTATTAGTTGAATAGGTATTGAATCTATATTGCATGAACTAAATGAAGGTCTCTATGCCATTTTATTGATCATGGCCGAAATTCATTTGATGAGGGATTGGAAGATTTAAATTCAATCATTGTTCAATAACCATTGATTTAGGGTTTTGAGTAATGAGGAGTGATTAATCCAAAAGTTTGGAATTTTTAGAGATTCCCAACCCTAAGGGCAGACCTTGGCCGAAACCAACATGTAGGATTTTAGGCTTGATTTATTTGTTTGTTTGTTGATTGAGTGTTATGTTTAATGAAGGATAAGCTAGATTATCGTGGTACGCGTGCGTTGACAATTTCCGGATTCAAAACAAAGTTTTTACTCGGAAGCTAAGTTCTTCGAGAGGTAAGATGGGAATTCCTAAGGGATTTTCGGATGGCTACATGCTACCTGTTGTTGGTATGTATTTTATCTGTGGTTGTGGTGTTTTTGTGTAATTTGTTTTAAGTTGTGTTATTTATATCTGTGTTTATTTATTTGCAGATAAGTGTTTATTTGCAGTTAAATGTTATAATGTTGTGATGCATGATCTGTTTGGAAATAATTATTATGATGTTGTTGATCGTGGTTTGAGAAGCCTAACAGTGGTCAGTGCTCAGTTAATTAAATGAGATAAAAGTTTTAAGAAGCTTCATGAGTAATATTCAGTATTTAATTGAGAGATATTGGAATATAATACGATTGAAATAATTATTGGAGAAAATAAGAAATTTTCGAAAATATTATTATTTTAATGGTTTATTAGTGTAAAAGTAAACTATGAGTCACAGTAAGGACATAACCGTGAAATTATTTTTGTGCTGCTAATTTTTACGTAAGAAATTCCGTAATATTATAAGAAGTTATTTTACGAAATTAATCTTCGAAAATAACTTAATCATGAATTTAGAAAATTATTTAAACATAAAAATATCAAATTTTGACTTAAAAGTATTTTAAAACGCTAGACTGCAATTAGTTTTGAAAACACGGTTACATAAAAGATTTTAGTATCAGACGATTTTTTTAAGAATTTTCCCTTTGAGATGATTTTCCAGAAACAAATTTTACCCAAACAAAGTGTAGACGGTGAGTTTGAACTTAGTAATCGAGATGTAGGGGAAATAGTGTTTTGCGGTGTTTTGGGATTTGTGTCATAATTTTGGTGTAGTTTTGGACTACGTGTCCTAATTTAGGGGTAGTTTTGGATTGCGTGTCCTAATTTCGAGGTAAATAATATTATTCAAAGTGAATACTGCTTTCTATTACCATGAACCTAAGCCGAGGCATCGATCTAGGGGTTTTGTGATTGAGCACTCGGACTTGATGTCCCGTGTTATTAATAAAAGTGTTAAGATGTCTAAAACTATGGTTGGTCGTAAGCTTTTAAGCTCCAGCAACGAAAGATTGAACACAAAGAAGAGCATCAAGAACAAAATGTTTTACATGCATTTTAGGCAGACATGCCTGTTTGTTAATCATGAAACCATGGCGATATTCATGAATCGACGTATCATTGTGCCCTGGTTGGACAATGAAAAACCATATTCGGTGTTCACTGCTCCTTAAATTGGACAGTGTGCTTTGTTAAGCATATTAGGTGATCACTGTGCGTTGTGTTGGACAGTGTTATATGGTTTTGGCTTCGCCTTTTTGCTTGCGTGGCTATTGAGTTTGATCAACTCACCTCTGGCCGGGATATCCCATGAGATTAGGTATGAATTTAGATTACGAATATGAAGTGTTCATGCATAATTTTAAATGATGATGTTTGAGGTGTGAAAACCATGGATAAACTATTTGCCTTATTATGAATGTTTATGTTGTTATAAACTGGAATATGTGTATATGTTTTCTTTTGTGTCGTGCATGTAGTTATCACGTTAAATCCATATATTGGTTTCTCACTCTTGCATGTTCTATTTCTGGTTTCTCTACTTTGGTATATATGTATATTCGAGTCCAGATGAACCGCTCAAGGAATATGACTTCTACAAGAAGAAGAAGGCTGTTTAGTTCAGAGCATGTTGATGCTGTTTACTACTTGCATAGTGTCTGTTAGTTCCAACCAGCTTAGGTTTTGAGTTATGTTATGTTTTGGAAGAACCTATACTTAGTAAGGTCTTGTATAAACAATTATGATGCAGTATAGAAGTGTGTTATATTTATATATCTCCATATTTGATGATGTTTACGTTGTTGTTGGATTGGTCGAAAAGAAAAGAAAAAGGAACAAATTTTATCACCGTTTTGAGGAATATTAATAACTTAAGAAAGTATTATTTTTTGAAAGCAACCAGCGAATTAAAGTTTTATTTTCCGCAACGAGTTAACCATGTAATGACCCAGGGAGGGGGTTACATTAGAGATGGTCGAGTCTTTCGGGAATGTTGGGGAATAGGTCTGTTGTGCTGACGTTGTGTTTTCTCTGAATTAAGTTTTGTTTGAATTACTTATTAGAAGTAATGTGTGTTAATACACTAATGCGTGTTTCATTTTATGGGTGCGGTCTAACTGATTTTGTTGGGCAAGTCAGTTATAGAACTCGCATTAGAAGCTGGACGTGGACGAGGACGTGGACGCGGTCGTAGACGTGGTCCGGTTGGTGCTCGAGGCAACATGGATGAGAACTATGAAGAAGGAGTGAACTATGCCGCTCAGGCTATGGACAATGTGGCAGCTGCTATCGCACATCAAACTGCTACAATGGTTGCCTAGAACCAGCAGGAGCAGGCTCGAGCTGAGCAGGCAGATGAAGGCAAAAATATAACCGCTTTTAGACGTCAAGATCCATCACAGTTTCATGGAGAAGTGGATCCCGTGAAAGCTAACTTATGGATTCAGGAGTTAGAGAAATTTTTTAAGTTGATTCACAGTCCTGAGGGAGTGAAGGTATCTTATGCCACTTTTCTGTTGGTAGGCGATGCAGAGTATTGGTGGAAGGGCACTGAACAGCTGCTAGAAGCAGAGAATCTGTAACGCCCCCCCTTGGGCATTACTACGTAACACATGCGGAAGTAAGTCAAAAGATAATTTACTGGTTTCTTTCGGAAAATTGTTTTCTTTTAAGTCAGAAAACTGCAGTATAAATTTTTTTTACTTTAAGGATAAATCTGAAATCCATCATACATAAATTTAAAACGTAAAGTCACATTCGTAACAAAGTTACCATGACATACAACATTTCTATAAGTTTCCATTTTCGAAAGAGAAAGTTTAAACTACAAATGCATGTATATAACACTACATCCACTGACCCCTTTCGATATACAACCCAACTCATACTCCTAAGCTGGTCATTCTATCAAATATTCATTGGAGAGACCCCCAATCAGAATACGTTCACAACCTCTAACACTAGGTCTTCAAGTGACTCAGAAAGACTCTTCTGCAACATCGGTACTAGAGTACCAAGGTACTACAACAAAACTCGAAGATACCTGATATAACTGTAAGAGTGAGAAACCGGCAAATGTATATATCATACAACAACCATACAAATGATACATACAACACCTTGGCATATTAACATTCTAAACATTTCTCATAGGTAAACAACAAGTACTATTTCAGTGGGTCTCATACCCGAATCAATCAATTTTATAAAGATAATGCATGACACTTCTATCATCAGGCTCTATTCTTAATCTCCGGAGATCCCAACATCCTTCAAATGAGTTGATCGTGCTCGATACACCGTCTCATTGACTAGCTAAGCACAACGATAATACACCGTCTCATTGGCTAGCTAAGCACAACGATAATACACCGCCTCATTGGCCATTTAGGCACAACGATTATGCATGCCATTTCATTGCCCATTTAGGCACAACGATACACGTACACCGTCTCATTGTCCAATTTAAGAACAACGATAATACACCGTTACATGATACCTTTCCTGTTAAGGTCTCACGTTAAAACCATGTCGGGCACGTCTGCCGTAAATGCAAATGTAAAACATTTAGTTCTCGATGTTTTCTTTGTGTTTGTTCTCATTCGTTGTCGGAGCTCAAAGGCTAGCGACTATTCATAAATTTCACCATTTTGAAATTATCAACATCAACACACGGACACACAATCGAAAGTGCTCAATCATAACACCTTAGACCGATGCACCAGTCCTAGGCTTGTGGTCGTAGAAAACAACATTCACCTTTAACAACGTTCATCACAACATGGTTAGGACACACGATCCACAACAAAGTGATTAGGACACACAGTCCACAACAACGTGATTAGGACACACAATCCCACAACAACGTGGCACGGATCAAGGATCAACGTGCATATTACAGAATACTAGAAGCGACGTCTCGCAAACTAGATTCAATTCTCATGTGTTTACTTTTTTGCTCAGTGAAAATCAAATCCAAAACAAAACCTCGGTCACTTATCCAAGTAACCGGAACGTTTCCAAATCATTTAGGATAAAATCCTTTTCCTTTGCAAAATCTTTTCTAAAACATTTAGGAAATTCGTTTGTATTTGAAATTCCTTGATGGAATAAAGTCAAATATTTTCAAGGGTTTTTCCTTCATAAAACACATAGTTCGAAAAAGGTTTTCTCTCGTACCAACTTTGGATCATAAAAAGGGTAGTTTCTATCGTCTTAAAAACACTTCAACGTTTCTTTTCAAAATAAGAATCTCATTTTCTTGAAGTAAGCGTTTTAAACAAGGAACTTTTATAAATGAAACCAATACTTTCAAAGTTCTATTCAAGTCTTATTAAGGCTTTTAATCCTTTATAATCATTGTGCACAGACTCAAGTCCGGCTTCTCAAACCTCAATCAACAGTAATATATTCTCAACAATAATATCACAGTGAACAAGTTTAAAGCAAGTAATGTTCAACTTCAAGTAATAATTTTCGAGAATCTCTAACCCTAAGAACTAGTCTTGGCTGAACCTATACCTTGTGGTTTAGTGTTCTTGTTTGATTTTAACTTGTGATTTTGTGTTCATAACCTTAGACTTTCATCGCGGAGGAAACAAGGACGTTCGTGGTTTACCTCTCCAAGCATCTAATCTCCTTACCTTCACGGAACACTTTAAAGCAAGTAATGTTCAACTTCAAGTAATAACCACAATAGTTCAAGTAAACAAGTTATTCAAGTATTGGCTCAATATCACAATAATATTCAAATCACTCAAGAAAACACATACACACATGCATATAGTCATTGAATATCCCTAGGCAATCCCCTCTTACCTTCCGTGAAGGTAAGGAGATTAGATACTTGGAGAGGTAAACCACGAACGTCCTTATTTCCTCCGCGATGAAAGTCTAAGGTTATGAACACAAAATCACAAGTTAAAATCAAACAAGAACACTAAACCACAAGGTATAGGTTCAGCCAAGAATAGTTCTTAGGGTTAGAGATTCTCGAAAATTATACAACTCATGGATTTATGATCCTTAAGTGTTAGGAGTTCATAAACAATGATCTTTTAACAAAGTTGAATTAAAAATCCCACTAAGTACTTGACTTAGGGTTTCGGCCAAGTATAGATAAATAGGCTAGAAATTTCTAAACTTTCTAATCTCTTTAGGTTAGCATCCATACATAGTAAGGAACTTGAAACCATGATCATTTCGGAAAATGGAAAAATCAAATGTCTTAGACCATGAACTCTTAGGTTCTGCCTTAACAAGTTTGTGAGGTTAGAGATCTTTAAATCATCCAATCTTTTGGACATAGCATCCTTTAACATAAAGGAGCTTTAATCCAAAATCATCTTGGAAAACAAAATAGAATAACACATCCTAGGTCAAATGTTACATTCTCATAGGAAAATAAATCAAGAAAATATTTTAAACTTTCCAATCACTTAGACATAGCATCCTTTAACATAAAGGAGCTTTTTAGTCCATGATCACTTTGGAAAACAAAACTCAACATCTTTTCCATAACCATTGAAGGTTTCGGCCTTTTCAAGAAATAGGGGTTAGAAATCTTCAAACTTTCCAATATCTTGGACTTAGAATCCTCCTATGTCAAGGAGTCTTAATCCATGATCATTTTGGAAAACAAAACTTAAACACCGTTGCTTTAAAACTCATTGGTTTTGGTCTTTATAAAAATAGAGTAAAAATCTTCAAACTTTCCAATCACTTAGACATAGAATCTTTTAACATAAAGGAGCTTTGGTCCATGATCATTTTGGAAAACAAATCTTAAATACAAACTCATACTTGTAAAAGTTGAAACAAGATCCATCTAAACCATATACATGGTTTCGGCCTCCTTAGAAAGAAGAGTTTAGGAAACTTTTTTTTACACAACCTTTTAGTATGTGATAGTATGAGTAAATACAAGAATATAGAAAGTGGTTTCAACTCAAAAGGAGTTTTCTACCATTTTTGAGAGGTTTTAGAAGTTTGAAAGCTTAAAGGAAACTTAAAGCAAAACTATGAACATAAAGACAAGAACTTGAAAAATAAACAACATAGGATCATTACCCTCAATAATATGAAGAACTTTGATGAAGAACTTAAAGTAAAAAGCTTGATAAAAATGTAAACTTTGTAAGAAAGAAGAAGAAGAAGAAAGGTAGTAAAGTGAAAATGTGAGAAAATGGAGGAAAGTGATGAATGGTGGAAATGAAGGGTAATTATAGAGAATGAGGGAGGGGGTCATGGTTTTGAGGGGAAAGAAGAAGAAAGAAGAGAAGAAAGAAGAAGAAAGAAGGTGGGTTGCTTGTAGAGAGGATAAGTAGTTAAGGTGATGTGATGTTATTGGAGAGAGAAAGATGAAAAAGTGAGATTTTGAAATAAAGTCAAGATTCACTTTTTCTTAGGTGTGGCATAGCCTTCACATCAAGTCACTCCATGTCATTTCATCCTCTTGATGCTCTGCTCCATTGCATATCAGATGACTTGCCCGATCGTATTTCCCGACGATTTCGCCCGGGAAATCCCTAAGATTTGGCCCTGAACAAGATTTTTCGAAAAACTCCAAACCCACACAAAACATCATAAAAACACTAACCGTCTCGTTCATGAATTAAAATTTTGTCTCTAGCTCAGTAAACTTGTACTGGCAGTGAGAACCCAGACCGGTTTTCGTCTGAATTTTTGACCGAAAATTTTACTGTGACTTCATGCGGTAAAACAACACAAGAAAATGATTTTATTTTAAATAAAATCATCCCCTGGATTTTATCAAAAATAAATACATTAAAGCATGTATTTATTGATAAAGAAGCATACGAAAAACAGGGTGTTATAACTCTACCCCTCTAAAAAGAATTTCGTCTTCGAAATTACGTAACTAGAAACTTAACAGGATCTCTCACCATCCAGATCATACTATCAGAAGAAAGTATCTAAAAGAATTTCATCGATCCAAAATAATACAAAAACATCTAATGTATGAAGATCCTTTAGTAGGTTCAAGGAGGTAAAAATGTATGATCGGTACACGTTTACAATCATGAATCCAAAAAGTTTCTCCTTTCACTAGAATTCCCTGATCAACAATTTAAAAGAGTAGCAGTTCGATAAGAATTCAAACTGAATCACTTCCACCAAAAGTAAAAGTGATTAGATTAAGTTTCATCGAGAAACTTCTTTTATAAACATACCCGTCCCGTGCAACAACAAGGAAATTCACAACTCTAGGGAAAGAAAGATTGGATCCAAAGTCTAAACTGACCAAAACAATCAAAAGAGAAGGGAACTGGAATAAATTTCTTAAAGAGACTTTCATTCCCAAAAGTCATAAGAAACATACATTCACTAGAAAGACTAGTAACATAGGAGACCCTAGAGAGTCAAATACTTAAGGGCGTCAAAACGCGATTATACTTAGAATCCTATTACAACTTAGAATTATAGACCACTGCCATAAGACCTTCAAATTGTGAAATTTTCAACACTACTTCTATTGTAAAAGATCGTCAGGTTGTGAAACTCCAGCGCCAGTCATGGTATAGACTATTCCCTTCGCCGTGGGTCTACCAGTCCCTGAGGTGTTGATGACCTTTTCAAACCTCGGTGCATTACAATCCCTTGAGAAGTGTCCTAATTGTCCACACTTGAAACACTTCACTCCTTTGCGTGGGCAAACATTAGCCATGTGGTCTGGGTCTCCACACTTGTAGCATCTCCTAACTTGGTCTCGGTTTTGGTTCTGTTGACTTCCTCTTCCCGATTCATAATTATTAGAACGATGCTTTTGTTGATTCTGGTCATTCCCTTGTGGCCGGAAATAAGGTTCCCTCCGATGTTGCTTCCCTTTCTGATTCTGATTTTGATATTGGTCTTTGGAACGAGTGGGTCATGTAACAGTTTCTCTGTTGCCTCTTTCCTTCCTCATTAGTTCCACTTTTCTACACTTCTTTACTAAGGCTTGCAAATTCCGGATTTCCAATGGCATCACAGATTCCTTGATCTCAAAGCGAAGACCGGCTTCAAACTTTTCGCACTTCCACTCCTCATCAGGGTTGTTCTGGAAAAACGAAAATATTTGGCAAGGGACTCAAACATTGCCGCATATTCCCCCATTGTCATGTCCCGCTGACTCAGCCTCAGGAATTCCTGTTCTTTCTCTGTCCGAGCACTCTGGGGAAAATATTTGTCCAAAAATTTGTTGCGAAATACTCCCCAAGTGATTTCCTGATGCTCAGCTACCAGCAGTTGTCTGGTGCCCTCCCACCAGTATTCAGTATCTCCAATCAGTTGGAATGTTGCATAAGGCACCTTTGCTCCCTCTGGGGTGTGCACCAGCTCAAAGATCTTCTCTAGCTCTTGAATCCAAAGATCAGCCTTTATTGGATCCACGTCTCCATCAAACTGTGATGGATTCTGACATCGGAAAGCATCCAGATGCCTTCCACTGCAGAGCAGCTTGTTCTGCCATTTGTTGCTCCTGTTGGTTCTGGGCAGCATCATTAGCCGTCTGAAGAGCTATGGCAGCAACAACGTCAGCCAAAGTTTAATTGGGCAGCGAAGTCCATCCCGCCGTCATAATTCGCATTCATGTTGACATGATCACCAATAGGATCACCTCTGCGACCACGTCCACGACCGCGTCCACGTCCACCTTCTGGTGCTGGTTCCATAACTGACCTGCCGAACAAATCAGTCAGGCCACAACCAGAAAATGAATGTGTAAAAGCGTATCAACACACATTACTTCTAAGATGTAATACAAATAAAACTTAATTCAGAGAAAACACAATGTCAACACAACAGACCTATTTCCCAAAGATCCTAAAAGACTCGACCAGCTCTGATACCACCTGTAACACCCCCCTTGGGCATTACTACGTAACACATGCGGAAGTAAGTCAAAAGATAATTTGTTGGTTGCTTTCGAAAAATTGTTTTCTTTTAAGTCTGAAAACTGGGGTATAAATTTTTTTCCTTTAAGGATAACTCTGAAATCCATCATACATACATTTAAAACGTAAAGTCACATTCGTAACAAAGTTACCATGACATACAACATTTCTATAAGTTTCCATTTTCGAAAGAGAAAGTTTAAACTACAGATGGATGTATATAACACTACATCCACCAACCCCATTAGATATACTACCCAACTTATACTCCTAAGTTGGTCATTCTATCAAATATTCATTGGAGAGATCCCCAATTAGAATACTTTCCCAACCTCTAACACTAGGTCTTCAAGTGACTCAGAAAGACTCCTCTGCAACATCGGTACTAGAGTACCAAGGTACTACAACAAAACCCGAAGATACCTGATATAACTGTAAGAGTGAGAAACCGGCAAATGGATATATCATACAACAACCATACACATGATACATACAACACCTTGGCATATTAAAATTCTAAACATTTCTCATAGGTAAACAACAAGTACTATTTCAGTGGGTCTCATACCCGAATCAATCAATTTTATAAAGATAATGCATGACACTTCTATCATCAGGCTCTATTCTTAATCTCCAGAGATCCCAACATCCTTCAAATGGGTTGATCAAGCTCGATACACCGTCTCATTGGCTAGCTAAGCACAACGATAATACACCGTCTCATTGGCTAGCTAAGCACAACGATAATACATCGTCTCATTGGCCATTTAGGCACAACGTCAAGATCCATCATAGTTTCATGGAGAAGTGGTTCCTATGAAAGCTGACTTATGGATTCAGGAGTTAGAGAAAATTTTTAAGTTGATTCACAGTCCTTAGGGAGTGAAGGTATCTTATGCCACTTTTCTGTTGGTAGGCGATGCTGAGTATTGGTGGAAGGGCACCGAACAACTGCTGGAAGTAGAGAATCAGGAGATTACTTGGGAAGTATTCCAAACCATCTTCTTAAACAAGTGTTTTCCTCAAAGTGCACGAGCTGAGAAGGAGCAAGAATTTCTGCAATTATTTTCGCTTTTTCCAGACCAACCCAAACGAAGATTGGAAGTGCGAGCATTTTGAAAAAGGATTTCATTTTGAAATTAAGGAATCAACACTACCATTATAAAATCGGAATTTCCAAGCCTTAGTCGAGAAGTGTAGAAAAATAGAGCTAACGAGGAAGGAAAAGGACAACAAAGGAACTGTAGGAGGACCGGATAGGTCAAAGGGTCAATTCCAGAACCAAAGGGAAAGACAAGCACATAATGAACCTTATTTCCGACCACCGAGAAATAATCGGAATCAACAATATCATCCTAATTTTGTTGCATCGGGAAGTGGAGGCCAGAAGAATCAAAACTAAGGCCAAGTAAGAAAATGTTACAATTGTGGTGATCCGAAACATATGGCTAATACTTGCCCTTTGAAAGGAACTAAGTGTTACAACTGTGGTCAGGTGGGACATATCTCAAGGGAGTGCAATGCTCCTAGGCGTGGACCTGCTGTCAATAACACCAGAATTAACAAACCGATGACTACGGGCAAAGTTTCTAATGTGAAGGGAGCTGGGACTTTAGACTACGACGGTAATATTTTAACTATACTTAAACCGGACTCAATGCATTCTTTCATTTCGATAGAATATATGAAATATTTGAGGTAGTCTATTTCTTCTTTGCCACGTGATGTGATGTTTTAGACTTCAATTATTCAACCAGTTATTTTGAAATTCTATATGTCTGAACTATCCTGTTGTTATTCAAAATGGACATTTTCTTGATAAAAGAAGTTTCTCGATGAGACTTAGTCTAGTCACTTTTACATTTGGTGGAAGTGATCCAGTCTGAATTCTTGTTGGACTAATATCCTTTTAAAATTGTTGTTTCGTAATGTTCTTGTGAGAAAATGAGCTTTCTTAGATTCATGTTAGTAAATGTGTACTGATCATACATTTTTACATATATGAACCTATTAGAGAATCTTTTATGCACATGTCATTCTGTATTCGTTTCAAAGTGATAAAATTCTTCTATATACTTTCTTGTGAAAGTAAGAGATTGGGGATTGAGAAACCCTGTCTAGCTTCGTGTCACGAAATTTCGAGGACGAGCACCACCATCTTGGACCATTTGGACATCGGAAATGGAGCCCCCTAGAGACTCCACCATTTCACCCTCGTGCTCGAACCTCAAAACCTCTAGGGAATCAGTCGAAAGGATGAAAAGATAAGCTAGAAGCATCAAATGAAGTCCCTACATCGCAAATCTTCTCAAAAGAATAACATAAGACACATAGCAGGAAGCAGGGTAATAAAGTAACGAGGTGAGATTCTCATTCATAAACACAACATATGCCAGGTGTAAAAATAGCACAGCACAACATAAAAATATACATGTATATACACATACCAATATATCTTATATTATCATTCATTCTCAGACAAACAATTCAGTCAATGTACAAGTAACAAACAACACACACACACACACACACACACACACACACACACACACACACACACACACACACACATATACTCAAAGTTACGCAATGGCAATATAAACAACAAGCTTATCATAGCATGTCAAAACAGTGTTAGTTCACAGATACACGAGAATGAAGTTAAGTCATCCTATACCAATACCCGTCTAACATGGAGGAATTTGATTTCCTACACCATGGTGCTATAGAATTGGTCGGAAAGAGTGTCAAAAGGATATGTTCCTAATTATACCAGCCTTGGTCAATAATGCTACAACATTTGTAACGTGAACACTTGGCTTTTCGAGAACACACCTACACTAATTGTGAATACAATAACATCTACTTGAGAAGCTCGGTGTATTGAAAGATCACCACGACACAGAGGAGCTACCAACTGGTCTCATATGAGTATTTCAAACCGCCGACATCTATGTGTCCGACTGTTTGATAAGACTTTAAAGGTTGTAGACGAATGAAACTTTTCATTTTAAGGTTTTATTAAATGTGGTTGTGTCAATGGTCTTCTTATTCTGCTTGACATGCCGGTTTGAAGCATTCTGATATAGTCCTAGTAACTTGATACTTTTGTAGGACTTTTGCTTTGAGTTTGTGATGCTTCATATCTTCAGACTTTTATGATCTTAAGAACAATCCAATTCTTCATGTGTGATCTTTGTTAGATCTTACACATGATTGTGTGCTCACATTTTCTATTTCGTTTATGAAGCGTCTTGTCTTGATTACGAGCTTGTATCGTTTGATCCAACATTTGGTTGATATTGACTCGAGTATTCTCTTCTTGACTCGTCTAATCTTCATATCCTTGACTTTACAATCTCTGTGTTGCGAATTTGTATTTCAAACATAGCTCAGCGAAATAATTTCCAACAAGAATCCATGCGAATGTTCATGGTTCATGTTTAAAATTTTACCTCTTGTAGCACAGACCTTTGATTAGAATCGAGTTCCAAATCACGAGCACTACATGAATAGCAATACCTCTACGTAGTGCACACGAACAGACCTTATGAACGTCCAACGAACATGAGCAGGAGCGATTGCCGTCTTACAGTGCTAGTTGTAACGAACAAAACCTATCACCCGCTATCACTCTTATGTGCGGCCAGGGTATCACACATGTAGCTCAACACTCTTAAGTGGTCTATCTATAATAGTGTCACTTAAATCTAACCTAGCTAGTACACAAGAGTAGCTGCGTGTGACTTAGCTGATGCGTCATGAGCCCAACCCATAGAAAAATGAGTCCAACTCATTTCTTATAGCTCATATTAATCACTTATGTGTTTGACCCTATAGGTTCTCATGATGTTGGTGTAACACCCCCCTTGGGCATTACTTCCTAATCACATGCGGAAATAAATTAAAAGAAAGTCTACTGGTTGCTTTCGAAAAAACTTCTATTATCTTCATAGGTCTGAAAATATGGGGGTAAAATTTTTATTTTCTAGGATTCACCTCAAAATGATTAACACATCACTTAAAATAAAATCACACTGTATTTTACTAACACACAAAGACTAAGTTTATTTGTAAATCATAGCACCTCGGCATATACATTTCATGAAATAATCTTTCGTCTTGAAGTTACAAAATTATACAAGGTTTTTTAGAATTGCCTATATCGACTTCTCTAAAGCGCACACAACCCAAAGGAAACATCATAAGCTGGTCGTTCTAATAGACACCTGTTGGAAAGAACTCAGTAGTTCTTACCATTGGAATAATCACCCACCTCTTCAAAGATCTGGATTAATATCCCTGAGTGAGGTCAGGAGCTTCTCGGCACCGCCTGTCCTAGTGTACCAAGGTACAACAACAAAGAACCAGGAAAACCTGATATATTGTAAGGGTGAGATACCAATATATGGATAATTATGATAAACTACATACTTACAACACAAACAACATACACAACAGATGTCATCATATTTACAACATGTGAAATAATAAACTAGATATAATATCACACCAACTCATCAATCAACTTTGAAAAACAATGATGTTCATGAAAAATTCAACTTTGATGCAAGACTACGAAGTTTTCAACTTTCTTTAAAAATGAGCTGATCAGGCTTAGTTGCCATAAAGGCCCAACGTGAATTTCCACTACACTATCCAAACTTCTGGCACAGTGTGCAACGTGCGTGGAATGTCCATAGCATACTTTCCAACGCAAGGCACAGTAGTTCCGGCTAATGGACTTCATTGCCCATCAAGGCACAATGAAACACCGTAGCATGAAATACCTGGCCCTTCCAAATATTCACACGAAACAACGTAGCATGAAATACCTGATCTTTACAGATATTCATACAAAACAGCGTGGGCACGTCTGCCAAAATAAATGCATGAGAAAATCATTTTATTTTCAGCTTTTCTTTGTGCTTGATATTTTCTTTTCGTCGAGGCTCAAAGCTCACGACTTTTCAACATTTTTAATGTCTTAAGACTTTAATTATCAACATAGGACCTTAAGTCCGAGTGTCTAATCACAACAGTCCTAGACCTGTGCACTAGTCTAGAACTTTGTGGTCGTCGAAAAAAATTCACCTTTTATCACTTTCACCATGTTTCAATTCAATGTGTATAGGACAACAGTCCATAGCAATGTAGCACGGATTATAAATCAACATGCTTTTAAAATACTAGTATCCCGACGTCTCGATTACTAGGATATTTTATTTTGAAAGAAAACCTTCAAAAACACATTTTTCCTTTGAAATTCATTTTGAAAACCTCAAGTTACAGAAAATTCTCTCTTCTTTAGAAATCCATATTTACTTTGGAAAAGGTCTATCATTAAGAAAATGTTGAAAACGTTTTGAGCAAAACTCTTTCTAAAACACTGAGAACTAAAATTTCTCCAAAAGAACTTGGAATTTAACTTGTTTTTCTCTATTTTTTTCCATCATAAAATACTCTCAAAAAAAAAAATTATTTAAGTTTCTCATAGAACAACATCTTTAAAAAAATTTCCAGAATAAATTTCTCTTATCAACATGCTACTTAAAATTTAAAACCTTTGTTTTGTGGTTTTCCACATAAGTCTTTTAAGACTTTTATCTTTAATAGTTGAGCTCTAACCAAGGTTTGGCTTCTATGCAACAACCAACACGACTTTTAGCAACTTACAACATAGGTAACATAATATGTTCAAGCATATATTTCAATTCAACACTTCATCAAAGTCATATAAATGCAAGTAATTCCAAAACAGCCACTTAAACAACAACTCCAGCACAACTTCATAGACTTAACACACAATCATTAACCAATCCAACTTTTTCACCCATGTAGCAACAACATCAACATAGCCAAACAATTCAAACATACAAGCATATAGATACCACAATTGTAACATTCCTTTTTTTCCCCACCGCGTGTCGCAAGTCTACGAATTAAGCGAATGACTTAAATTAAAATAACAAAGTCACCTTATCTTTCTATGCATAGATTTTGGGCCATGGCTAAAAAATTGATGCTAGAGATGTCCAATCTTTTAAAAAATTTTGGATTACATTTGATCCGAGACTTACTTTTATGCATACATATACTTTAATCCCATATTTTTATATTTTTAAATTAATCACTGGTTTATAGTCCATTTCATGCCAAAAATCTTTACTTGATCATGATAAAAGACATTATTTTTAAAATCATATTTTTCAGTCAAAATTTTGGGTGAACTCTTTTATAAAATCATTTTCAGAACATCGGTGTGTTTAAATTGTGAATGATCATTCAAATGACCTTCAAAATCGTTTAAAATTTATTTGAAGGTACCCAACTCACATAAACATATTGTAGTTGGTCCCATGTCAACTTTCAAGGCATTAATTTATTAAAAATCCCACACCGCCTCTGTTTGTACAAGATTTTCCGTAAATCCGAGTTCACCAACATGCAACTTTATGAAATTATTCCTCTTTATATACACATGTAAAAATCTCAAATCTTCAACAAAACTTTAATTATACTTTAGTATTAACATAGAAAACTTTATAAAAGTTTTTAACTTTTAAAATCATATTTAAAATCATCATGCAACCAATTATGTTCTTATTTTCGCAGTCAGACTTTTATTATAGTTTGAGAGGTGGTTTAACCTAGCAAATCATATCGAAAAATCTACATATTATATATCAAATTAAAGACCCAGAAGTCTTCTTTCCAAATATGTATTTAATTTCCAGAAATACGTTCTATATGAAAACTTATGGGCTTACGAATGAAGATATATCATGCTGCGTAATCAAATTCTCCCCATGTTTATCCACACCAAGTTATTATCTTCACTCTAGCATCATCCTCAAGCCATAAAACCAACACGCAAGGGTCCTAAACCCTCAAAAACATACATTCGGTGAGCAAATGAGTGTGTGATTTCGGTGAGCAAATGAGTGTGAGTGAGTGATCTTGAGAGGAAATGGAGAAAGTGGTAAAAGGTGATAGAAGAGGGTTTTTATAGAGAAGGGGGGAGGGGTGCTGCTGATCAGCAATTGAGGGAATGGGATTTAATTTTTTTTTATAAATTAAAACATGATTTTTATTAAAATAATAAGTTACTTGTACATATGAATAAAATGATGGCATGCAATAAATAAAAGTACTATTCATATCAAATTAATCAAGTTGTTTTCACGTCAAGTCTCTCAAAATCTGCACCTAATCCTTTTTAAATTATTTTTTAAAAATAAATATTGGTTTTAAATAAATAATGGTTACTTGTAAAAATTAAAAAAAAATGATTATGTGTAATGTAATGATGTTAGGAAATTAATGGGATCACTATTCACGTCAAATCACATCTTTTCAAATCTTACCAAATCTTATTTTGGTAAATCTTGGTCGTCTCGGTTCCATTTATTTCCCATCGGTGAAAACTGGTCGTGTTTTCTTTCGTAAATTTTCCACCCGAAAAATTTTTATATTGAAAGAAAATTTCTAAAATTATGGAAATGCTTATAATTGAGTTAGGAAAAATAAAGATTTTATTTTACTAATCAAAATTCATTTTCAGGGTCAGTAAAGTTTTACTGACAGAGAAAACACACCGCTTTTGTTTGTGATTTCAACCAGAATTTTAAATAGTAGCTTCCTACTATAAAATAAGTTATGAAAGTAATTTAGGTTTATTAAAGAAATTTCTCAAATTTAAAATTTAAATATACTAAACATGCATATACATACATAAGCACAGATTATTAAGAAATAGAAAAATCAGGGTGTTACAGTTGGCAGTAATATTTAATCCCATTTAATATTACAAACAATAAGCATTATCTAGCAACACATCATTGTTAACCAAGTAACAAGAATGTCAGTTATTTGACGTAACCTTTTTGTGACCAATGTTCATGTGCATAATTATCCCTTTGTCCAGATATCTATATTGAACATAACTCAGAACGTGTCACCCTTTTATAGTTCAATATTATGTTCCTTGATACCCGAGTAGACTTAATAATAATAAATGAGGTCAATATCTCATATTGACTCATTTCAGCACGACCATGAATTTTACAGTCTCACTCTATCAAGGGCCCCGTAGATATTTCTCATGTTATATAGGTGGAAAATATCCCATCTAGGTCACTCACACCCCTCCGCATGACTCGTATTGTGCCCAATGACCGACTTTATAATCATCCTGATACACATGACGTTTGACGGTATTAAAGCACACAACCCCCCATATAGGGATTGTAGTGATTTTAGGTCTAAGGATTGCACACACCATTGTCACTATGAGAACTACTTATGACACTGATATAATGTTCCATGTAGTGTTGTAATGATGGGTCAATCCAGTACTTCATTACTCTAATGTGTACCTATGTGCGCAACTTGATATCTCATATTCATGACCCGTGAGAAGTGGTCATCAGCCTACACACATAATAGTCTTGATGTATTATTATTGTCCTTATTAATAATATTATTTGACTACAAATATTAAGAATAGAGTTCTATTGTTTAATAGCGTCTCACCATCAAGCTGTATACTTTATATTCTATTAAACAGAACTTTCTATTATAAGAACTTTACTACGTTTAAACAAACAACATAATAAACTGAAAAAGCCTCATATCATAAATAATAGCAAGATATAAATGTAAGTCCAAAGGAAAAACATTGGCCTCTAGGACTTACACCAACACTCTAATCATTAATTTATCAAGACTTATTCATTCTATCCTTCTTCAGCACATATATCCTTGTCTCTAGCATAGACTCGTCTTATTAATTCCTTGTTCGTCCATAGGTTTGATCATTACCTACTTGTTCTTGATCTTGAGTCTTATTCTTCTCATAAATTAAGCTTATGCCTTCTATTTGACTAGTTTAATCTTATCTTTTGAATTCTTCAATCATCTTCTTATGTATGTCTCCATTCTTCTTCATTTGTAAGATGATTGTTGTAATGATTGATCAGATGGTTTCTCTTCATAGCTTCAAGCTTTATGTGTATTTTTCTTGATAGGTTCATGTCCATCTTCTTTAAACAATGTTTACAGGAAACCATGGTTAATATAAATCTCAGAGCAATTGAAATTATTATTAAAAAGTTTGTTGTCATTAAACAATGAATACGAGAGGGTCTTTGACTCAATATAAGTAACTTTTAATCTTGAAAATCCATGTACGGTTGTATTACGAAGATTTATTGTTCTCACTTTTTTAAAACGCAAATTGTTCTCAATACACTAACTAAAATCAAACAAAACTGATCAATTATGTGAACTTGTTTGGCGGGTTTGGCTTGTTTTCTTTAGGTAACGTTCGGTTTGGGGAATGTTTTATTCCCAAGTAAATTATATTCTCGAAAATCTCATTCTCAGGAATGTTTCTTTCTCACCCTTACACAGGACTGTCAAAGTATATTTTTTTTTAATAGGCAAATGTTGGTAGTTAGTTGTTATGTTAATTTTTCTCGTTTGCCAATATTTGAACATTGTACCTCCTACTCCTCCAACTTTTTATACCCTTAGCTCAAACCACTTGAGCTACCCAACCCCTGTCAAAGTATACCTAATACCAAATGCAAAATATAACATAAATTCCTGTGGACTCTATGTCATTAATATTGTGTGTGTGTGTGTATATATATATATATATACACACACACACATATATATTTCCACAAAACAATACATATTAAGTTATTAATTTTAATGTTGCATTTATCTATCCGTTATACATGCACCCAGACATATCGTATAATATAAAATTTTAAAATTTTAACCTTTGCGGAGTTATATTCCTTTTAAATTATTTTTAAAAAGACACCTAATAATTGAGCATTATGTATATTCATCACGAGATTTTGAATTTAAACTTTTTCCAAAAGCGAATAAAGTCAGATTAATTGGATTAATGTTGTCAAAACAAACCTAATACCACAAGATTATAAAAATGAATATAACGGGTTCATTGTTTTCAATACCAATGAGTTAAAGGAGTTACCGAGCGAAACTTTACATTGTTTCACATTTTAATAAAGGAGTATTATTTTTTTTATTATTATATTATGTTACACTATCCGCCACGAATTAATCAATTACACGTAATTCACACAGTTCACGCGCATGCTTTTCAATACATTGAAAATTGTTATTAATTTTCTATATTATAATTATAAAAAAGTATATCCTTGTAGAATTTTATTTATTAAAAATTGTTTTTAAGAATGCTCATATTAATTATGCATTAGATATAATGCATTTATTATCAATTTAAATTTGTAAAATAAATAATGTTTATTTATAAGAGTAATGCTACTAAAGTGAGTCAAAAGTATTTTTTTTTTTTTTTACAAAAGTCAAAAATATAGTTGTAAAGGATAAATCAGACCAAGTTATATATCTCATTTAAACATGGTTGAGGATAATACTAACTCACACGATCAGGTTAACAAGGTCAACTTAACTTTGATATCAATAAGATAGTAATTTATTTTTTACATCAAATTAGGTTTACAAGTTAATAAGTTGCAAGAGCTTGAGGAAGAAAACTTAATTTTGTATTGATCGAGCTCGATTAACTCATTATCCCCATAATATGCTTATATCATATGAAAGAGCCTTAATTTTCTCACACTATCTGTTTCATTATTTTTTATAAGTAATATACCACTTTATAGTTCACATATTATATTATTAACTATAAATTTATATATGATTAACCAATATGAAAAATGATGTAAAAATTTAGTATGAGATAGTTATTTTTAAATTTTTAACACAAACTCCTGTTCCAGAATCTAGCTTACTGACTAATTAAGGAGCCAAGCCTTGATTAGCTTGCCAATTATGGGAAATTCTCTCTCTACGTATAGTGGGATGGTAATCATGGAAGCGACATGTCAATAATATTCACATTCGCAGATGAATTGCGCGTGAGCGTATCTCCTCTCAAACCATGGTGTCCCCGAACATGTCATAGCCCCATCTCTTTCTCATTGCACACAAGTACACCCTCTCTTTCAATCCGGATTGCCTCCGGTAGCAAATTCACGTATCACATATTTTTTTGGTGGTGTGATCAATCACTATTGTACTTGCTTCTTTCATGCTCTTAATCCTTAATTTGCTTTAACCAAAAAAATAGCAAAAGAATACGGCGGATTCTACAATACTCCAATATTGGAGTTGAGAACTAAGGAGTTTTGATCCTACGAAGGGTATAATGGGTATTTCACTAAAATAAAAAAACTAAAAAAATACCCCCCCTCTCTCCCCTCCCCCTCCCTTTCTCTCTCTCCAAGTCCACCTAATCCTCCCCCTTCCTCCTCCACCATCTTTGCTTTCCCTTCACTCTTCGACACATTCAAGTCTATCAGAAAATTCCAGAACAATCAATAATCACTCCTTGATTCTATCACTCACCACAAGAAGCCTTGCTTTACTGCTCATTCTTCGTTTTTGTTACTTAGATCTTGCACTTTCTTGTAATTTTTGCAGGTCAAATAGGTTAGGGCAAAAGGGTTTGAGGTGAAGAAAATAGTAGGGTTATTCCAAAAACGAACTTAGCGCTCTTGCCATTTTTGCATTGCAATGGGGTCGAACTACGTCTTCGACATGATCGCAGCTTGAGAGAGGTTGAAGAATGAGTCTATTGGTTTCAACCAAGGTTTTGAAAACCGGACCGGACCGGCCGGTCCGACCGGGAACCGGGACCTTGGCCGGTCCGGTTCACAGGGAAAACCGGCCTAGCATCGAACCGGTGGAAAAACCGGAAAACCGGTTCAAAACCGGTAAAACCGGTCATAACCGGTAGTGAACCGGCCAGAACCGGCCAGAACCGGTTTCTTAAAAAAAAATAAAAAAATTAGTATAAAAGGATTTGGGTCATCCTAGCCAAAACACAATTCTTTTGTTTTCTAACATATGTGAGCTAGTTGTAGATTTTGGGTTGGTTTTCCCTATGAAGATGATTTTAACATATATTTTTATATTTATTTAGTTTAATTTCAAAATAAAAAAACTGTGCTTAATAATTTTAGTTGTTATGTTGTTTTTTTGTTTAATATTGTTACAAATATTATATTAAAAATTAAAATAATATTATTTAATTAAAACCGGTTCAACCACGGTTCAACCTCGGTTGGACCATTGAACCTCGAACCGCTGCCTTCACCGGTTCGATGACCGGTCCGGTTTTGTAAACCTTGGTTTCAACAGAAAAAACAAGCTTCACTGAAGACAGGGCACAGCCATTGTTAAACTACCCAAGTCCATTGCCCTCTCTCATCGCGTCCTCAGCCTCATCGCCGTCGCTCGCTGTGCTAGTCTCCGCCACTTCCGTCTCTCTTCTACCCTCTCTGCCTCGAGCACCGCTAACAAAGGTAAAAAATGAGAGAGTAGAGAGAGATACAGAAAGCAACAAATGGGAGAGAGAAAGAGAAAATAAATAAGGATTAACCATCTTATCCTTCTTCAATTTTAACCATTCAATATTTTTATTATTATATCAATGGTCAAAACTTAAGGAGGATGGATCCTCCAACTCCACAAGGGAGAATTCTAAACAATGCCAAAGAATAAAATATGTAACAATGACCAAATATGTTCGTGTTTTTTTATCAACTTTGAGTTTGAATCCTTACTCAATTTTTTTAATATTTATTCTTATTATATATATCATCTGTGTTTTCTCACTTTCTACCCACTCAAGTCCGTTTCTTTTTTTCTCGTGTGTGTTTTCTTCTTCTCTTTTCTCTCTTCTCTCTATCGACCACAGTCTCTCACTCCCTTCAATCCAACCTTGGTGTCCATGAAAGCTTAGCTTTCTCAACACAGGTACCACCCTCTCTCTCCCTACCCTCTCCCTCTCTCTGTGAAAAAACTTGGTATATGTGCGTGTGTTTTTTGCTAGCTTTTCTTTCTCAAAAACTCAGCTTTTTTCACGTTTTCTTTGTTTTTAATCTGTAAACTTATCAATTTTTGTGTAACCATGAACACCCTTTTTCGCAGGCTAGCTTCTTCACGTGGTTCTAAGGCTTCTCTCCTTCTCCGTCTTCATCGTCTTCTTCTTCTTCATCCATGGAGGTGACACCGAGAATCTCTCTTGTTTTTTTGTTGTTTTCTCTTTTGTATCTGCTTTATCCTTCGACTAACGAGGCATTGCCATCGTGTTTTTCTTTATTTTATTGGATTTCAATGACCTTGTGTGTGCTTTCTTGTTGTTCTATATCGAGTGAACAACTCGAATTTTCTTGGATCATGTTGGATTTTCTGTACTCACAGGGAAAAACCCAGTGGTGTCTGTGCTTGTCTGTTTCTCCTTGCCTTTATGTTAATTTATTTTTTTCTCGTTTGATATATTTTTTTACTTTTTTTTTCTTTCTTCTTTGTTTTATTGAGTGTGGTTTCAGCTTTGAACGTTGCTGCTGGTTTTCGGAGCGGTTGTTTTGGTTTTTGGCATTTGAGATTGAGAGTAATGTGTTTAATGGGTTTTCATGCATCTGTATCAAAGTCTTCAACTTTGTATATCCGGTTCCTCATGTTTGGTTTTTCGGGTCTAAAAATGGATCTGGTTCGATTTTTCGGTCTGTGTTTTCTTTTTCTGCTCCTCCCTTTCACAGAAATATATCGACTCAATATTTAATAATTTTTTTATTAAAAATATTTATGATTTTTTTTAAATGCCAATGTTTGTTGACTCAAGTTGGTTTCATACTTTCATAAACTTGACGAAAAAGTTTGTCAAATTTTTTGTTGTTGTTTAATTCAGGATTTTTAATTCGTGGGAGTGGGTTTTTTTTTACGAAAATACAAAGTACATATATCTGTCGTAAGATTGTTTAGAATTATTTTTTATTTGAAAATTAAATTTTTTTTTTTGCTTACTTTAAATTCTTCATTTTTGTTGACTACAGTGTGTGCTGGTGAGAATTGTGAATGTCGTTAGAGTTCAAACCCTCAGGAACTATTCTTTGGAGAGTCTCATTGTTGTGATAGGTTAGTCTATATTTTGCAATGAGAAAATAGTCAAAATACTATGGTCAAAGGCCATATACAAATGTTTTTAAAATCTGCTTCACTATCATATCGGATTCAGATTCTCTACGTTCAAAAAATCACATACTCATACATTTATTCATTAATATACCATTAGATTAATCCAAAACTCTCTCAAACACTTTTTTTAATTGATCTAATGGTATATTAATGTATGAATGCGTGAATGAATGATGTTTTGAATCCATCAAATCTATTTTTTATTGTCCCACCAATTATAATAAATATTTTTTATGGTTTGTTTAATTTTATTCAAATATTTTTTGCATGTGGATGCAATTCAAGTTAATAACCTTGTGAATTTCTTTGATGAGCAGCCGGAGGAGCAATCATTTTCTCATGTGGGATGAAATAACCAGGTTGAAATTCTAAATATAATGTCAGCATCCGACTATAGAAGAATTTCCCATGATGATCATGAAGCAAGAGATCACATTCCTATAATATGGATCAGGAATGTAGAAGAGAACAATGAAAATGATCCACTGAGACATGCGTGCAACTCAATTAGAGTTACCAATGAAAGTGATCATGAGACTGAGACCATTGATACGACATGGGTCAATGGAAATTCCAATGTGCAACAAGAAACAAATACTGGGAAGCATGAGAAGAATAGAGGCAGAGGTCATTCTGCAGTTCCTGAGACTCCAAGTGCCACCTGGAATGAACTAGAAAAGGACAGTTTCATCCTTGGCTTGTATATATTTGGGAAGAAATTTGCTCATGTGAAAAACCTTGTTGGGACTAAGAATATGAATGATATTCAGTCATTCTATTATGGGAAGTTTTACAAGTCTGATGCATATCGAAGATGGCATGAATGCAAAAAAATGAGAAGTCGAAAGTGCATTAATTATGGGCAAAAGATTTTCACAGGAGAAAGGCAAGAAGAACTGTTTTCACGTTTGCTACAAAATATTTCGGTCAAATGCATCGATAAATTACATAAGGTATTGATTTAAATTCTTCCAAAGTTTATGTCCTTTTAATTCCATCATTGCCTACAATTTCTGTGTGACTAACATACATTGCCAATTTATCTGAAATTTTCAATGTATGACCATTTTATCGTAATTGCTGCACCATTATATATCTTGAGAAGTCTTTGCATCATGGACCTCGTTAGTTATTGCTAAAATCAAATTCAAATACTTGACAGGTGAACCAGAAATTTGTGGAGGAAGAAATGAATCTACAGGAATATGTTTTTACTTTGAAGGATGCAGTTGGGTTGAAGGCTCTTGTTGAGGCAGTTGGAATTCATAGGGGGAAGACTGTTAGTACTAATGCTAGTAAATCTACCAATGGTAAGGGAGTATCACCTGACATGATTGGTACTGAAAATAACTCTTCAAAACAAGTGGTTTCAACAGGAAACATTGGTTCTACTAATCCATCTGCTGCCTCCAAGCACAAGAAGATAGACCTGTTGAGTAACGTGGTGCGAAGAGAAGCTATGAGGAGTCAGTCATTCCAGAGAGTGGAACCTGATATCACAAATTTTGTATTTCCTGTTGCGAAAAGAGGGAGGAGATCAAACAGCTTTAGTTGTGTAGACAGGGATTTCAACATCAACAGTTCTAGAATCTTTATGGTTCTAGGAGGAAAACCAGATAAGTCCAGTTCCATTCCTGACAAATCAAAGCCTTTCAAGAATTCAGATGCTAATATCTCTAAGGATCCAAGAGAAAGAAAAGAAAAGGCCACTAACCCCCTTTTGAAGTCAAATTTTACTGACAATGTTATTCAACATGAGACATTAGCAGATCCTTTGCATGTTCCCTTCTCCAACATCAGCAAAGAAGCTGTTGATGTAGCTAGTTCTTCTGGCACTGAGGATCAACATGAAGGCAAGGAGGAAGAGCATGACACGAAGGCAAGGAGGAAGGGCAGAAGAAGCCAACAACCCACAATAAAAGGGCTGGAAGCTTTGGCCAATGGATATCTAGACATAAATGCGAGGCGAAAAAGAAAGCTTCGCCTCCAGGACAATTTAATGCCAATGCCAAGAACTTCCCGAAGCACGCGTCCTAGAGTGGCTGGTGAGACTTCTCATAATGGTGTGCCAATGCTACCGGATTTCAGAAATGAGGGAAGAATAAATGTTGGATGTGATGCTAGTGGACATGGCAATGGTAAGGCTAGTGTGACATGTGCAGGATTTAAGTCTAGTGGTGGACATCGATGGCCAAGCTTTCGTGTTCCTGGCTCACCCGCGATGAAATGATACTTCTTTCCATAGTTTACTTTTTCTTGTCATGATAGTTAGAATTTCTTCTTGGGGATTAGACTTTTAAAGCTTGTCAATTCTGTTGTCAACTGATCACAGAGGAAAGGAAAATGGAGCACTTGGTAGGGATTTTCCTATTTGGGCGTGTCTTCCTGGATGTATTCATGATGACTCAAATTATTCATCATATGTTGATGTATGAGATGGTTTTCATTCTCAGAATCATAGTTGGTGGTTATTTGGTGCTTGACTTTGCTGCTTTGATTTAAATTTCATCTGCCACTCTTATTTATCTTTGCTAATGTTTAATGATTTAATGGAAAGCACTAACCTCCGAGAACCACAAGTGGTGAACAAGTTCTCGAAATAGCTTGTGCACTATGTTTTTTAACAAGGTTATGTCAAAACAACTCTTAAACACTTGGTGCAAGGCTGCAAGCTATAAGAGCTATATGAATCAGCAATATGTTAAGTTATTAAAAATACGTGCAAACTGCATTCAGAGAGGTTACAAGCCTTGGCTTGAGACTTGTGAGTTTCTTGGCTATACTTCTTAAGAGTACAACCAATAACCTTTTCCCAGTTTGTGTATACCAAATAGCTGTGTTTTTGTCCCGAGAGTTCAATACAAAGTAAAAACTTTGCACTGTTTTCCAACTTCGGAACATAAGTTTCAAGTATACAGACCCTAACGAAAGTATTCCTACCCTCTCCATTATTTTGTGAGTACAAAACCCACAATAAAAGTAATGTTTCATGCTAGCTAGCATTTAAAGTCTAGTTAAAATGAAAGACAATGGTTACGGGAATGTTTTATTCTCATGCAAACTACATTCCTGGGAATCACATTCTCATGAATATTTTTTTCCTAACTTCACATATAGGAATAGAGTTTTTCCAAGTTTATAACTACATCATTTACTAATTTTATTTTCAGGAATCTTTTATGCTTGAGAATACTTTTGTAAAACTTGTATCAAACATGGAAAACTTTTATTTCTATGCCAACATTTCCAGGAATATTTTTTTGGAACCTGTACCAAACACTACTTAAAGAAAAACTCAAATTTGCATAATTTGGTGGAATGCAATGAAACCCTTTGTCGATAAAATTTATTATTAACTTGTTAAGGATATTTCATAGACCTCGAAGGCACAATGCATTACACATGAGTGATTGGTCCTAACTGAAGTGGATTGTGCCCTCAGATGAACTTTACTTATAAGGTTAGGATTCGAATCCTGTAATCATCACGTTAAGGAAAACTTTACCTAATCATCACCCCGACCCGAGGGTTAATCACACAGTTATGTCTTTGGAGATAGTCGGTAAAAAAAAGGCTTAATAGTTTTCATCGAATATTTAACTTTCAAAAGAATTCAAGAGAAACGCTTGACAGCTTTAACCATTAAATTCTTTCTTTTATTTTAATGTTTAACTTTATTAATTTTGAACAAATGAAACGTCAAGCATTTTCATGTTCAAGCATTTTAGAGTCTACATAACCATCACCCCCAGCCCAAGGGTTAGTCACATAATTATGTCTTTGGAGATATCCGATTAAAAAAAAGGCTAAAGTTTTTAATAGTTTTCACTCAAGAAGTGAAGAGAAATGCTTGACAGCTTTAATCATTAATTGCTTTTTCATTTTAATGCTTAAATTTAGTAATTTGAACAAATGAAACGTGCGTTTTCATGCTCAAGCATTTTGAATTCATGCCTTATTCATGTTTTAAAGTGAAAGAGCCTATGAACCACAACTCACATGACAAATCTCTTGGTTGTCGTGATCACGAGGTTTTGAACAATGCATCACAATTCACTCCCCATTTCCTAATTCTCGCTCGCTGTCCGGCCCTTTCTTGATCCCACCCATAGTGATATGACCTCTCTGGATCACAAACATAAAAGTAATAATAAAAATAGAATAGGCACTTTGGCATATTAATAAATATATTATTAAAAAAACTATTTAAGACTGATCATTTTCTTTAAAGATTTTTCAGGAGTATGGTATGTATGTATTCTTGACAAATTCATTGACAATCATCTTATTGACTTGGTAAGCTTAAATCTTATATTATATCACTTCAATAAAATTAATGGTTATTTCATATAACGAATATTGATCAACTATAAACATTTGAATAAGGAAAACAAAACATTGAAAAATTGTATTCCTGCCTCACCTTTTCAGGAATGTCAAAATATATATGATACTAAATGCAAACCTGATGGTTAGTCTAATCTTCTCGTGGATTCTATGTCATTAATGTTGTATATATTTTTTCAATAAAAAATTGCATATGAAGTTATTAATTTTAATGTTACGTTTATCATATCCATTATACACATATCCAGGCATACCGTATAATATAAAAATTTTAAAACTTAAAAATTAAACCTTTGTAGAATGATACTGCTTCCAAATTAGTTTTTAAAAGACACCTAATAATTAAGCATTCGATATATAGATTACAGATTTAAACCTTTGCCAAAAACGGATAATGTAAGATTTATAGGATTAATGTTGTCAAAATGAACCTGTGACTCCCTCTACCCCGCATGTATTCATAACACGTAAGAGCGATAAAAAAAAGAAAGAAAGAGAACACATGCATATTATATAATAATAATAAAACCACGGTAGAGGTTACCACATTGTAACAAAATCTCAACACGGAAAAATAAAACATGTTTTTAAAAAGAAACACGTAACAAACATAACGAAACCCAACCCAATGTCACATTATGGAGCTGGTATAACCATAGTCCGAAACATCTCGGATAAACAACATAAACTAAGAAATCATAGGCTACGAGTAGAGGTTCCTCAGAGTCACTCCTCATGAAGTTGCTCACCGTCCTCTGCATAACCAAAAAGATACATGCAAAGCAAACAACAAAGACGAGGAGTAAGAAACATGTATAAAACATAATGGCATGGAAGCAGTTAGCAAGATGAGCATTCATCATATATACATAGCATATCAAAACATAATAACATCTAGCATATAAACGTCATTCGCATCATCTCAAACAAAGTATGCTATGCGATGCATCACTACTACTCCGTTATGCACTTGGATCCAATCTAACTAAGAATGTCAACTGCAGAGTTATATATCCACATTGGCCATTAAGCACCACCATCGGCAGTCCACCAAACCATGGTGAACCCCTTGGATAGCCGATGCCCCCAGATTCACCTAACTCCGATGAATCACCAAGGTGACACGACCCCTATGTTGAACATCCCCACTAACATCTCCGATCCGTGAATGTATGAGCAACACTACACATAATCAAACAATTGCCACCTCTGCTTGGGCTACTAGGCCACCCAAGTTTTATCACCATCAACACCTCGACCACTTGGCATCGAGGCCCCCTTGGCCACTAGGCTACCAAGGTTCAACCTTATCTTTTAATCTTTAATATTTTAATTTGATTTAACACTCTGGCCAATAAGCACCAGATCAACACCTCGACCACTTGGCATCGAGGCCCCCTTGGCCACTAGGTTACCAAGTTACAACATCAACAACACCTTGACTACTAAGCATCAAGGCCCCATTGGCCACTAGGCTACCAAGGTACAACCACGTGCGGTAACACATCGTTACCATCTTAACATCTTATCGCTAGTTATTTATTTATCTTCATTGAGTCTTCTAGCTTGTCTTTACTTCGTTTGGTGTCTTATTACATCATTGAGGACATTTGGGGTGAAACACCCCTGTTTCTATTTCTGCATTCTATTCTATCTAGGGGAGCATGGTCGTGCTTCCCCCAACAAAGTTGTTGTGCAAAATGTGCAATGTGCAAGTATACACAATCAAACAAGTGATATAATGATAAAAGATCGTTCCCACAAGGATTGTAGGGTAATTTTTAAAGTTTTAAAGTGGTTAATCCAGTTAGGAAACTTTGGGTGCAAATAAATTCACAAGACAAGTAGCAAAAGTAAATGGAATATTTTGATTTTTAGCAAATTATAGATGACTTAATAAAGGTAAAACTAAGTGACTTGTAAGGTGTGTGGTTGTTTAATGGAAATTATATAGGAATAGAATCACTTATAAATCCTGTGATGTCAAACATGCTCTCAAATGTTGCAGCAATGGTTCCAGAGAAGAAAAGCTGATGTGTTTTCCAACACTTTTTAAGGCAAGTTTCATTAAATGTTTTTATTCCTAGGCCCAAATTAATCACGCTTATATGCAATTAAAATATCTTAGCTAACCTATGAGCTTGAATGAATATTCCTATTCAATTCAAGGTGAAATAATTTCCCAATTAAATACTCAACTCATATTAACTCAAGGGTTCCATTTATTAATGTCTTCCAACATTAATAAACTTGGGCTGTTTAAATAAGTTGATCACTCTCATTTTCCAGCACTTAACATGCAAATCACTTGGTTAAATTACTGCAAATAAATTTCACATGTACTTCATCACATTCATTATAAGATCATCACATTCCTAGCTCAAGAAATTTAGCTCATGATGGAAATGAAAATGAATAAAAACATATTATGAAATAAGGTAAATGATAGATCCATTACAAGCTGGAAGTTTCACTAAGAGAGAAGGTTAAAAGCTGAAGACTAAGTCACCACGCCTTTCCAAGCTTGGCTCCCAATTCTCCCAGCTTCCTCTTTTCCCTTCTTGGCTAAGCTTCACAATTGGCTTGTAATTTTTGTGGTAAGTTAAGACTCTCTAAAAGCAAGTCTCCCTCTGGCGGCGTGCAAAACATCTATTTATATTGACTTCCTTAGGGTCAAAACCCTTCACTCGTGTGGTATCCTACCTAAGGAGACCATAAAGTAACAATAAGACAAAACTTGTCCCCTTGGGCCCTATAAAGAATATTTGTATTGATTCATTCCCTGGCCCAAATGAAAAGGTACAAATGACAAGGCAATCTGTCCTAATTCATCCACACGAGTGGTGAGAAGATCTCATGGGTCCCTCTTCTTAAAAAGCCAGCTTCTATTAGTCTTGGTCCTTCTTTAGTTGACATCTGACTCTCAGCTAAGGCTGCAGCATTCCAAAGCAGTGCTACCAGCTCCTTTCAATCCAGCTCTTAACTTCCAGTTATTACACACAGCTCAAAAACACCATTAAACATGCTATTTACAGACTCTATATTGCCTCCAAACATAACATGAAATTAAATGACTTTAACATAAAATCTATCCCAATTTATTCCTTATTAACTAGATTAAAGACTCCAAATAGGATAGATAACCTTTATTTCTAAAGGTTATCACACCCCAAACTTGAACTGTTACTTGTCCTCAAGTAATGGCAAAGGATTCAAAGATGGAAAAATAGCATGTCACAATCAGCACAAGACAGAAACAAGCATCAACTATTTTGGTTATAATCTCAACCTTGCATCAAATCCCTTTGTTCCTTACTTCCTCAAAACTTTCTTTTTCGTGTCTCTTAAGGAGATGAGTGTAACTCAGCCTAAACAGTGAGTGTGTGATCCAGAGTGATCTTTGAAATTGGAGTCAACTTAGACTTTCAATCAGCCTTCATCACCTGAAATCACCTTTCAGCCTCTTTGCATCAAACAAAATGAATTAAAGAGCCAACCATAGTTCAAGCATCTTAGTCTAGGAATAAAGAGCAGCTCTCATTCAGATTCATATTTGCAACTCTAGCTCTCAAAATCTCTCAGAATCTGGGTTCACTCATCATCACTTCATATGCTTCTTCTATTATAAGCTTGACAAGCTTCTAACTAAGTAATACATTATCAAAACTACGCACTGCCAGAGGACTTTTATTTGGCTGTAATGTGGCTAAGGTAGGGGTGGAAGACAATTTTGGGGGAGAGGCTTTGACCAGGTGGAGACAAAGGTGCTTTTATTTTCTATTTGATCCACATTTCCTTGATGTTCCATTCCTGCAATTGATTCCAGATTTTCACATTATAGGAAGCTGCCCCCCCCTTTTTTTTTTTAATAATTGAATTTAAGAAACTGTAACTGCCTTATTTAACAATCCTTTTATTCACATCATATTACTTTCCAGGCAGCACCCCCAAACTTATATCAGGGCATCTTCTTGTGAAAAGCACAGTTGGCTCCACCTAGCATGGGGTAGTTGTTGTTTTTCTAGTTTATAGGCTTGTACCTTGGCTTTGTCACAGAAGAACATGCTTTGGGCTCAAGGGGCTTCAAAACAAGGTTTTCACTTTCATGTAGGCCATTTAAGCTAAACTGGGATCGTGAAAAACAAATTAAAAATGCCTCAAGCAAAAATGTGCACAACAATGACATGTAAAGCTAATCAGAAACAAATCAAACCTTATAGAAGAACACACATGAGTGGAACACTTAATTGCAATAACTGCTGAGGCTCAAAATCTCTCAGGTATTTTATTTCTCTCTTTCCTCACATTGCTATCCTATGGTTAGCACTTTCAGTCACTTGTTCTTTGAATTTTGGTTAGATTAGTGGTCATAGAATTAGGCATCTCTTCCCTCTAGAGTTTTCTCATCTTCCCAAGCTCTCTGGGGTATTGTGCAATGAGTGCCAAATTCCACACCCCTCCTCAAAGACAAGTTTATTATTTTATTATTATTATTATTATTATTATTATTATTATTATTATTATTATTATTATTATTATTATTATTATTATTATTATCATTATTATTATTATTAACACAAGGGATTTCCACAAAGCAAGATCAAAGACACCAAAAGCTACTATTGCTACTTTTCATTAAATATTTCAAAACAGTACAACCAATTCCAATCCCTCCCCCAAACTTTAGATTGCTCCTCGGAGTTATCTAAAAGTTAAAGTTATGGGATTGGTTGGTAAAATTGCTAATTGGACATTCAAAATAAGATAGATATCCCAACCATTACAAAGGACTCCTAACATAACAACTAAACATGGACACAAACAAGACAATCAAGACACAAACATAAAAGCAAAATAAAAGACAAGGTTCATAATTATCAGGGTAGTGATGCTGCAACATTGTGGTGCATGGCTGCTTTGTCAAATATTCTTCAAACGAGAGTTGAGCCTCCTATTCTCAAAGTTCACCATCTGCTGTAGAGTTCTTTTGCCAGTTCCTTGGTGATGGCCACTTCTTCATCTTCAGGAATGGGGGTAGCTTGCTCTTCAGAAATAGGGTTTGCTTGTGTTGCTTTAGCCTTGGTCTTCTTCACAGGCTTATGAGACTGAGTGGATTTAGAATGAGTTTCTTGCTCAGAAAATGTCACCCCACTACTCCCAGCTGCACCCTTTTTGGGTTTCCTAATGTGTTTGGGTTGCTGAGGCTCCTTGCCTTTCTTTGATATGGCAGTGTTTTGAACTTGAGAGGGTGGAGGGGGATACCAATCCATTGAGTCTTCTTCATTTTCAGGTTCAACAGTGGGTGGGGTAGGTTCAGGAGTTGGAGTGGAAGGTGTAGTTGTCCTTTCAAAAGGAAAAGGGGCTAGTAATCCCTTGGGAAATGGAGGTGGGGTAACCATCAAATTGAGATGATCAATTCTACTGATCTTTCTCTGCCATTGATACTTATTGTTAGAAAAATCATATTACTATCTCTGCTGGTGTATTTTATATTTCACCATCTCAGTTAACTGATCAAATTTCTTCTCTAATTCTTCATTGTCTCTTGAGGGTTGAGCTTGCTGGTTCTGAGGCTTTGAAGCAGTAAATCTGTTAATGGCTTTGACATTCAGAATGCCCTTATTCACCATAATTTCTTCCCCTTCAAATACTTCCACTCCATTTCTGATGCACAACTCAGTGATGAGAGATGAGAAGAACAACCTGTTGTTTCCCTTAAATGCACACTCATAGATTTACTTCTCAATGATCAGCCCCACATTTATCTTCTTGCCACTTAGAATACAGCTCACTATTACCAATCTATCTTTGTCCACAGTTTCTAGATGAGTGGTTGGTAAAAGTCTGTGGCGCACAAAATGATGCCAAACCTTGGCCAAGGGTTTCAGTGCTGGCCTAGTAATCTTCCAGGTACTGTCTCCTGCTTCATCAAGCCATGTGGTGCCTTCCACAGTCAACTCTTTCATCATGGTGTTAAGCTCCACCTCAAATTTTCCCCAGCAAATCTTGATATTCAACTTCTTCAGATTCCCATCCCCACCTCAGATTAATAGACTTAGGTGAAAAGCTCACCTTGATTCCTCTCACCATTGAGTGGCTCAGGTTAGTTGAGGTGATGTTGGAATAGAACTATTGGACCAAAGGGACAACATGGGTTCTCATATGAGCCGCAAATTTCTTCCAGTTGTTGAGAGTAATAATCTGAGCTACTTCAGGGGTAAGGCCATAGTTGGGCTCCTTCTTGATAGCAAAACCTAACTCCAAATGAAGTTGTCTTTCTTTGATTTCCTTGTCAAATCAAGCCTTAGCTTCAGCATCCTTGAAAATCTTAGGTGTGTCAGACTCAGAGTCAGACATCACCACTGGGTTCTTGCCTTGACTCCCATTGTCTTTTGCCTCGCCATTGTAGCACCTATGGGATTGTGAAGAGGTAAGGGTAGGTGAAAGGAAAATTGTTTTCTAGGGTTGTGGAGAAGGGATGAGTGGTCAGAGAAAAGTGTGGAATGTGAGTGTGGGTGTACGGTTATAAAAAGGTAAGGAAGAGATGTTATTGGGAGAGTGGGTGGTTTATGGGGAAATGGCAGAGAGTAAAGATGGTTGCAGGTGTCGGTTACGTGGGAGAGAAGGGAAATGTTAGAATTGCATTTAATGGGGGGATGAGTCTAATTTCTCCCACAAAATTGCAATTGATCGTTGCACCCAGCTCTGACCTATGGGATTTGGGCCTTTTTTTCTCCAGTGGCAGCCCAATAAGCCTGTGAACCTTGGGCCATTAGCATCCCACCCCCAAATCCTGATAACTCTTTTACCCTGCTAACACTGCACCACACTAACTAAAGATAACAGATTACCAAAAATAAAATAATCTAAAATATCAAAACAAGAAAATTAAACTCTGGGCTGCCTCCCAGTAGTGCTTGGTTTAAGAGTCCTCAGCCTGACTTTGAAGCCAAATGCTACGTGTCACTTAGGGTGATAGTGGCTTTCATCCTAGCCACATTTTCATCTAAGTATTGCTTCACTCTTTGCCCATTTACTTTGAAAATCCTGCCACTTGAGTCATCCTTGAGGTCCACAACTCCACGGTCATACACTTGGACAACAGTGAATGGCCCTGACCATCTTGATTTTAATTTCCCTGGGAATAATTTAAGCCTAGAATTAAACAACAACACTCTCTCCCCCACTTTGAGCTCCCTCTTCTTAATTCTCCTGTCATGCCAGATTTTTGTTTTGGCTTTGTAGCTCTCAGTATTTTCATATGAAAACCACCTCAATTCCTCTAACTCATTTAGCTGCAAAAATCTTGCATTAGTAGCTTGAGACAAGTCCAAATTTAATTTTTTTAGGGCCTAATACGCCTTATGTTCAAGCTTAATAGGGAGATGGAAGGCTTTGCCAAACACTAATCTGTAAGGGGACATTCCTAGGGGAGTTTTGAAAGTTGTTCTATAGGCCCATCGAGCATCATCCAAGTGTATAGACCAATCTTTTCTTGAAGGATTCACCACTTTCTCAAGTATCCTCTTAATTTCCCTGTTAGAAACTTCAGCTTGGCCATTAGATTGAGGGTGATAGGCAGTGACTATTTTATGTTTTATGCCATACTTAGCAAGTAAGTAGGTCATAATTTTGTTGTAAAAGTGAGTGCCTTCATCACTAATTAGAGCTCTAGGTGTGCCAAATCTTGTGAAAATATTTTTATGTAAGAATTTGGTAACCACCTTAGAGTCATTAGTAAATGTAGCCACTGCCTCCACCCATTTTGACACATAATCAACAACTACTAACACATATTGATTGCCAAAAGAGGGAGGAAAAGGTCCCATAAAGTCTATTACCCAAACGTCAAATAATTCTACTTCTAAAATGTTAGTTAGGGGAATTTCATTTTTGTTGGACAAATTCCCCACTCTTTGGCATCTATCACAATTAAGTGTATAAAAGCGTGCATCTTTGAACAAGTAGGGCCAGAAATAACCTGTTTGGAGGACTTTAGTTGCAGTCCTCATGCCTCCATAGTGTCCTCCACATGGTGAGTTATGGCAGTGTTGGAGGATACCTTTTTGCTCCTCCTCTGTTGCATATTTTCTCAATATTTGATATGGGCGGATCTTGTATACGATGGGGTCATCCCACAAGTACTGCCTCACATTGTCGAGAAATTTCTTCCTCTGTTGATAGTTCAGGTAAGTGGGAATAATTTTACTTGCCAAAATTTTTGCCAAATCAGCATACCAAGGGAAGGCAGCTTCTTGTATAGACAACAATTTTTCATCAGGGAAGGTATCTTGAAACATGTGATTGTGCCCCAATTCACCTTCTAGTTGCAGCCTAGATAAGTGATCAGCCACTTGATTTTCCACTCCCTTTTTATCCTTGATTTCTAAATCAAACTCTTTCAACAAAAGCACCCATCTTATCAGTCTAGGCTTTGCATCCTTCTTGGCAATTAAGTACTTGATAGCTGAGTGATCTATATAAACAATGACTTTGGTTCCCACTAACTATGACCTGAACTTTTGAAAAGCAAATACCACTACTAGCAATTTCTTCTCTGTGGTGGTATAATTCAGATGGGCATCAATTAAAGTTTTGCTTGCATAGTAGATGGAGTGAAAGACCTTTCCTTGCCTCTGCCCAAGCACAGCCCCTATTGCATAGTCACTTGCGTCACACATCAACTCAAAAGTTTTTCCTAGTCAGGAGCCACAATAACAGATGCAGTGATTAGAGCCTGCTTCAGAGTTTCAAATGCCTTTAAACAGCTTTCATCAAATTCGAAAGTTGTATCATGCTGCAGTAACTGACACAGAGGTTTGGAGATTTTTGAAAAATCTTTTATAAATCTTCTATAAAATCATGCATGCTCCAAAAAGCTTCTCACTCCTTTCACATTTTTGGGTGGAGGTAGTTTTTCAATGACTTCAACCTTGGCTTTGTCAACCTCCATTCCTTTCTTGGATATCTTATGTCCTAGGACAATGCCCTCTAGTACCATGAAATGACATTTCTCCCAGTTCAGAACTAGGTTAGTTTCTTCACATCTGTCTAAGATCTGCTCCAAGTTGTTCATGCAATCTTGGAATGATTCTCCCTACACTGAAAAATCATCCATGAAAACGTCCATAGATTTCTCTATCAAGTCTGAAAAATAGTCATCATACATCTTTGGAATATGGCAGGGGCATTACACAACCCAAATGGCATCCTTCTGAAGGCAAAAGTATCATAGGGGCATGAGAAAGTAGTCTTTTGTTGATCATCAGGGGCTATGACTATTTGATTGTAGCCTGAATAACCATCGAAAAAATAGCAAAACTCCTTTCCAGCCAACCTGTCCAGCATCTGATCTATGAAAAGGAGTGGAAAATGGTCCTTTCTAGTGGCCTTGTTTAGCTTTATGTAGTCCATGTAAACTTTCCATCGTGTAACTGTTCTTGTGGGACTTATTTCATTCTTTTCATTTGTGACAATAGTGACTCCTCCTTTCTTGGGCACACATTGAATTGGACTAACCCATACACTATCTGAGATGGGATATATAATGCCTGAATCCAACATTTGATAATCTCCTTTTTCACAACTTCCTTCATGATGGGGTATAGTCTCCTTTGACTTTCAATACTGTTTTTGGCATCATCTTCTAAAAGAATCTTATGCATACACAGTGTGGGGCTAATTCCTTTGATGTCTACTATCTGCCACCCAATAGCTTTTGTATGTTTCTTGTGTACATCTATCAAGTGTAACTCTTGAACTAAAGTTAACCCGGTAGAGATGATAACTGGTAACAAATTGCTTTCAGTCAAATACACATATTTGAGATGTGGAAGGAGCTGCTTCAATTCCAAAATAGGGGGTTTCACAATTGATGGGACATTCTCCTTTATATCAGTGGGCTGCACTCCCAAAGGTTCATATTTCTGAACCAATTGGGCTTAGGTTTTTCGTTCATTCCTTTCACCAAGATCCTTTACAACAGCTTATTCCTCATCAGAGAGCATGCATAACTCCTTGGCCAAGTGGTTGTGGTCTTTAATTAGTTGCTTGTTGATAATCCACTGGCTTACCATGTTTTAGCTATTATTTTAGACTGGATTTCACCAATTAAATTTTGTTGAATGCTTGATTTAACCCAAATTAGACTTTGTTTTCCTATTTTGGTTATTTTAGAGTCAATGAGTGCATTTAGTTAATTTTAATTAGATTTTAGTTGATTTTCTTATGTTTTTCTTATTTTGATTTTTAGGAAACTATTAAGGACAAAGGAGGAGCATGAATTGAGAAATTCAAGGAAGAAAAGTTCAAGAGAAATTAAATGAAATGAAAAATATATAATTCAAATTGCTAATATGCTGACCCACATGAAGATAATTTGACTTGGGTGACTTTTGGTTGATGCTTGTTGAATGAAAAAGGGAATCAAATACGTGATTGACTTTTGATTAGGCAATGGACAACTTTAATGAATTTACATGAATTAGTTTTGCCTTATCAAGTTGTTGAAGTTAATGGGCACGTAAACAAGTTTTGAAAAGGGAAAATAAATAAAATAGAATATCTTGCAATTGAAGGAAAAGTCACGTGACGATTTTAGAAAGAAAAGATATGATTTGATTGGATTTGGATCTTTGGGAAATTGATAGAGGGCAGGCAGCTGGGTCACGTGAGGAAGGAAGAGGAATTGTACTCGAATAGTATTTTTATGCTTATAAAATCCACAGCGTAGAAGTAGGTGGAGTTCCAGTACCGTACAGGTAGTGCTCAACAGAGTCCCAGTTTGGAGCAGTATCGCGAGAAGCAGTCCGAGAGGAGCAGTGGATACAATTTCAATGGAGTTTTCTTTTCTTCTTCTTGTTATTTATTTTATGGCTGAGTAGTTGTGTTTTTTTTAGGATTGGGCAATGCCCTTTGACATTATTATGATGAATATTTGATTTTTCTCTTTTGTTAATGTTTGATTCATTGATTTAGTTCTTATTGTGCTTTATCCATGTGAATTGATTGATCACCTTTTTGCATGTCTTAGACATTCTAGGGATGAACTTAGTAGTGAACCTAGGTATTGGATCCATAGGAATTGAACTTAGGACTTAAATCACGAGAGTTAGAAGCGGTCCTTCAAGGGTATCATTGAATTATCATAAATCGTAATGGGTTCAATTTAAATACAATTACCACAAGAGTAGGAGTTGGTTTAATTGAGCACGGTTCTTGTATCTCGAGAGGGAACATTAACTAAGTTAGGATGATTCACCTTCAGTTGAGTTAAATATTAATAAAGGGGTAGTCAATTAGATTTCATAATTTGTCATTGTTGTAGCCTCAATCCTAGAAATCTCTTCTCATATTTAAAAACAAAAAATATTTGATTTTGATTTCTTTTATTGTTTCTTTTATTTTCTAGAAATCCTTTCACACCTATTTCTCAGTCTAAAATAGTTGTTTAATTTTTGAAGTGGTACTTGGTTTCCCAATATCTGAGTTCGATACTCGGTAATTTACTTGCCGTTTTAATTATTACTTGCTTCGATCCGGCACGCTTACCGGAGCCTATCAAGTTTTAGGCACCGTTGCCGGGGATTGACACATTCAATATCATTAGTAACAAAGAAGACAACTACTTTATACATTATTTTTTCTATTTTATATATATATTTGATATTTTATTTTGAGTTTTTTTTTTGTGTTAGGAGGATGCCACACATGGACCATTGTTTCTATCTAAACAGGGAATCTCAAATTGATTGGATCGTGCTTGATTGTATAGTTGATAAGCATGTGAAGATATACTCCAAGGAGGAATGGAGATCCTATTTGTCATCCTTACAACCACCACTAGGCATTAAGCTGGATCCCGAGGTGCTGGAATCACTTTGGGATATAGATGCTCAACATTTGATCCAGAGCATAGAGCATAGCAAGGAGGAATTTAGTTCCGTGATTCAAAGGCATAAAATGCGTAAGAAACGTTTCAATTGATAGCAGAGATGCTAAGTAACAACTTTAAGAGGTTAGAAGATCAAGCTGGCGAATTTTCTAAATTGCTAGCAGAAAAGCTGCAAGAGACTCAAATTGAAGAGAATGTTAATTGCCAATATGGACTAAAATGAAGATGAAGTGGTGGTGGAAGATGATTCAAGAAGAGAGGATCATGAAGAGGAGTGCAAGGAGTAAATAACTCCTATTGTTCCTTTACAAGGGACAAATGAGACAAATCATGTGGAAAATACTTCTCTCATCAATCCTATTGAGGAGCCTCAAAATCCCGAGTTAGATAAATATGTCAGTTTGCATGCATATGTGGATGTTACAAAGTTGGTGCCTACAATTTGTCTATCACATTACTTAGTAAAAATACCAACTTTGGAGTTTAAGTCATTGCCTGAGAATTGGGAGTTTTCATCAACAATGGCAAAGGCTCTAAGGTCGCCTCAAAAAGTTATGGTTCTAGTGCTTCATGGAGAAACTAATTACATAAAGGCCATTCTTGGAGTATGTGACTTACAATTTGACCCAGAAGGAAGTGAGCTCATCATATCACTTAAAGAAGTCAATTAAATCTCATCACACTTGCTTCTTCCATCTCCACTCAACAAGCCATGGGATCCAGGAGGATGGTCTTACATCTTGGGCATCTCTTGGTCTTTTTACCACAGGCTATGTGATCCGGGTGGAAGCGTCTTCAATGAGTTTTTCTAAACCCTTCTCTTTTTAATTATTTTACTTTGCTTTACTTGAGTCATATGTATGTGAGTCTTCTGTCGGTGAGCTTGAATGGATTTTATTAAATTTAGCATAAATGGATTGCATGATAAATATTGATTTTTGATGATTTCCCTAATGATTTGCTAAAAATAATTTGCTAAAAATGTTCAGGTGAGGAATTTGAGCCTCCAACATTGTTTTTAAATTGTGTGAATCACTTTTAAGTTGCACTTTCCCGGATTTGCTTGAATCTCTTCATGGTTTGCATGGTTATATGTTTGCATCAAATGATTTAGGCAATTTTCTTTGAAATAGCTACTTGGCCTAAAAAGAACCATCCCTAATGCATGTTCCCTAGTTAGCCACATTGAGCCTAATAAGTCTATTGTTTCTTGACGACCTTTTGTTATAAGCCAAAAATCCGGAAAAACCATGTTAACCAAATCTTAGGATTTAGGAGAGCATGGTAGCTTAGCAAGACAAGGGTTGTAAGAAACTAAGTTTGGGGTGGCTACAAGGATTTGATATGTTATTTTAGGATGAGAAAAATAAAAAATAAAGGTTGAAGCCAAAGGCAAAAAGAAAAAGAAGAAAAGTTCAAAAATATCAAAAAAGGGTATTAAAAGGAAAAGGTTGTAGCCACCCAAAGTGAAAAAAAAAATTGAAGAAGGAATAAGAGTGGAAAGTCAAGGTAAAAAGATTCATGCTCTCTTAATTCCTAGGGATGTAAAGCCTAGTACCTTTGAATATCCTACCTTTAGCCAGGCCCCATTACAACCTTTAAAAGACCTTTTGATGTTGCTTGCAAGTTTTCGTGGGAACTATTTTTGAGATGAAAATCAAATTCATGGAAAGTTCTATTAAAATATGAAATTGAGTGAAAGTTGATAACCTAGACACTTGAGTGAATGAGTGAAATACTAAATGCCCTTGTGAGGAAGGCAATTGTTTGAATTTGGTGATCTCCCTTTTGTGAGTAACTTGGATCCTTTGCTTAGATTGATTATTGCATGAATGATGAAATTCTCTTTGTTTGAAGTAAATGAATGTGGGGATAACATTGATGAAAAGGGGGAACATTGAATAAAAATTGAATTGATAAAATTACATGAAGTTTATGTGAAGTTTCGTTGAGTCCATTAAGCTTGCCAAGTTTTGAGTCTTTTTGAGTTTTAGTTTGCTTGAGGACAAGCAAAGTTTAATCTTGGGATATTTAGATAATCCGTTGGCTTACCATGTTTTAGCTATTATTTTAGACTGGATTTCATCAATTAAATTGTGTTGAATGCTTGATTTAACCCAAATTAGACTTTGTTTTCCTATTTTGGTTATTTTAAAGTCAATTAGTGCATTTAGATAATTTTAATTAGATTTTAGTTGATTTTCTTATGTTTTTCTTATTTTGATTTTTAGGAAAATATTAAGGACAAAGGAGGAGCATGACTTGAGAAATTCAAGGAAGAAAAGTTCAAGAGAAATTAAATGAAATGGAAAATATATAATTCAAATTGCTAATATGCTGACCCACATGAAGATAATTTGACTTGGGTGACTTTTGGTTGATGTTGGTTGAATTAAAAAGGGAATCAAATATATGATTGACTTTTGATTAGGCAATGGACAATTTTAATGAATTTACATGAATTAGTTTGGCCTTATCAAGTTGTTGAAGATAATGGGCACGTAAACAAGTTTCGAAAAGAGAAAATAAATAAATTAGAATATCTTGCAATTGAAGGAAAAGTCACGTGAAGATTTTAGAAAGAAAAGATGATTTGATTGGATTTGGATCTTTGGGAAATTGGTTGAGGGCAGGCAACTGGGCCACGTGAGGAAGGAAGAGGAATTGTACTCGAATAGTATTTTTATGCTTATAAAAGGCACATTGTAGATGCAGGTGGAGTTCCGGTACCGTACAGGTAGCGCACAATAGAGTCCCTGTTTGGAGCAATACCGCGAGCAGCAGTCCGAGAGGAGCAGTGGATACAATTTCAATGGAGTTTTCTTTTCTTCTTCTTGTTATTTCTTTTATGGCTGAGTAGTTGTTTTGTTTTTAGGAATGGGCAATGCCCTTTGACATTCTTATGATGAATATTTGATTTTTCTCTTTTGTTAGTGTTTGATTCATTGATTTAGTTCTTATTGTGTTTTATCCATTTGAATTGATTGCTCACTTTTTGCATGTCTTAGATATTATAGGGATGAACTTAGCAGTAAACCTATGTATCGGATCCATAGGAATTGAACTTAGGACTTAAATCATGAGAGTTAGAAGCGGTCATTCGAGGGTACCATTGAATTATCATAATCGTAATGGGTTCAATTTAAATACAATTACCACGAGAGTAGGAGTTGGTTTAATTGAGCACGGTTCTTGTATCTCGAGAGAGAACATTAACTAAGTTAGGATGATTCACCTTCAATTGAGTTAAATATTAATAAAGGGGTAGTCAGTTAGATTTCATAATTTGTCATTGTGGTAGCCTCAATCCTAGAAATCTCTTCTCATATTTAAAAACAAAAAATATTTGATTTTGATTTCTTTTATTGTTTCTTTTATTTTCTTGAAATCTTTTCACACCTATTTCTCAGTCTAAAATAGTTGTTTAATTTGTGAAGTAGTACTTGGTTTCCCAATCCCTGAGTTCGATACTCGGTAATTTACTTGTCGTTTTAATTATTACTTGCTTCGATCCGGTACGCTTGTCGGAGCCTATCACTTGTGCACCAAAGAATCCAAATGCTGGACCAAAGAACACTCTTCTACTGTTTCATCAGGATACTTTAAAGCATTCAACACATTGAACTTCACTTCTTGGTCATTCACCCTCATATTTAACTCAATCAGTGCTCTCTCTGTTGCTAGAAAGGGTCTTCCTAGGATGATAGGCACTTCTTTGTCAGCTCAAAGTCCAGAATAATAAAGTCCACAGGAAATACAAACTTGACAACCTTTATAAGCACATCTTCAATTTTCCCTTCTGGATAGGCTATAGATCTATCTGCCAGTTGCAGTGTGACAGTGGTTGGCCTTGCATCTCTTATTCCCAACTGCTTGGAAATAGACTTAGGCATCAAGTTTATGCTAGCTCCCAAATAACATAAAGCCTTTCCTTTGTAAGAGTCTCCTATGGAACATGGAATAGTGAAGCTGCCAGGATCCTTCATTTTTGGGGGCACCTTGTTTTGTAACATTAGACTGCACTCTTTTGTCATAGCCACTGTTTCAAATTCACCAAGTCTCTTCCTCTTTGACAGCACATCTTTCATATAATTAGCATAATTAGGCATTTGTTGTAGAGCTTCAACCAAAGGAACATTAATGTGCAGATGTTTCAGTATCTCCATAAACTTGCCAAACTGCTTGTCCTGATTTGCTTTCTTCAATCTGTGAGGAAATGGTGGAGGAGGTCTGTCCTGTGTCAGTTTTGGAACATCTTGCTCAATATTCTCTTTTTCTGTCTCTGACTGCTCTTTATCAACTCTAGGAGAAGTTGTCTTCATAGGGGCATATGTAACTTCATCAATCTTCTGCTCAGGTCCTGGTAATTCCTTTCCACTTCTCAGACTTATCACTTTGCATTGCTCTTTGCCCTTGTCAGTAGGACTTTCAGTTGTACTTGGCAAGGTTCCTGCTGGCCTTGAGTTCATAGCTGTGGCTAATTGTCCCATCTGAGTTTCTAAGTTCCTCATGACTGCTCCTTGATTTTGAAACTGAGTTTGGGTTTCAGTCATAAAGACTTTCAGTATGGCTTCAAGTGAAGTGTCCTATTTTGCACCTTGGGGTTGCTGCTGTGGTTGTTGTTGAGCAAGAAATCCAGGTGGCTGAGTTGGTTTATTAGCATTACTGGAGCCTCCAGGTGCTGACTGAGTATTGTTCCAAGAAAATTTTGGGTGTTGCTTCCATCTTGCATTATAAGTGTTGGAGTAAGGGTTGAAGTTTCTGTTGAAATTACCAACGTAATTCACTGAGGCTGGATTATTGGGGCATTCTTCAAATAGATGTCCTTCTCCACAATAAACACAAGAGATTGCATTCACTGTGCCTCTACCCGTTTCCATCATAATCTGCTCTGCTATAGAAGGTTGTGAAGTTGTAGGATTATATGCATCAGTGAGGTTTTTCAGCATATGAGAAGTTGCTGATAATTGTACTGAAACTGTAGTGACCTCACTTACTTCATGCATTCCCCCTGTACCTTTTGGAGCATTCACTCTTGCCGTGGGCCATTGGTAACTGTTTGCAGCTATACTTTCAATTAGTTCATGGCATTCATTATAGGATTTGGTCAACAAAGCTCCTCCAGATGAGGCATCAAGCATTTCTCTTATAGCTGGAGTTAACCCATTGAAGAATGTTTCTATTTGAATGCAGAAGGGTATCCCATGATGTGGACACTTTCTCAGTAGATCTTTAAATCTCTCCCAAGCTTCATATAGGGGATCATCATCAAGTTGCCTGAATGAGGTTATGTCATTCCTCATCATTGGCTTGAATTCAAAATGCTGAGTTGTAATCTCAGGCCTCACAATTCCAGTGTTCTTGGTTTGAGGGTCAAACACAACATACTCCCTGATAGATCTATCCTCATCATTTGCCATTTCAATCATATCAGGTTGATCCTCTTCTCCATTGAGTAAGTCAGCCTTAAGCCTAAGCCTGAATGTTGAGCTCGAGCTTTGTTTTCTATGCTTTGCTTCCTTAGTCTTCTAGATCTAGTTGAAATTCAGGTGCACCTTTTCCGCGCATACAGTAACAAGGACCTACTGTTGGAGAATAGCCCAACCAGAAAACTTAAAAACACAACTAACTAGATTAACTAGCTTAAAAACTTACAAAAATTAACACCATTCAATCCCCGGCAACGACGCCAAACTTGTTGCGCAAAATGTGCAATGTGCAAGTATACACAATCAAACAAGTAATATAATGATAAAAGATCATTCCCACGAGGATTGTAGGGTAATTTCTAAGTTTTAAAGTGGTTAATCAAGTTAGGAATCTATGGGTGCAAATAAATTCACAAGACAAGTAGCTAAATTAAAAGGAATATTTTGATTTTTAGCAAATTATAGATGTCTTAATAAAGGTAAAATTAAGTGACTTGTAAGGTGTGTGGTTGTTTAATGGAAATTAGCTAGGAATAGAATCACTTATAAATCATGTGATGTCAAACATGCTCTCAAATACAACTTTTGACCCTTTTAGTTAGAAAGTAGATAATATAATCAATGCAACTAAAGAGTTTAAAAGAAGAGAGATTAACACAATTATTTATCCTGGTTCACTCTTCAACACAAGGAGTTACGTCCAGTCCTTGGTAGCACCAAGTTTTATCGACTATAACTGATCAGGTTGCAGACTCCAAGTATTGTTTTCACACCTAGCCTCTTCAGGCTCCAAGACAAGTATTCTTTGCACATTTAGCCTCTTCAGGCTCACTCAAGTTGGTTTAAGAAGTTTATTTGTAATAAATACAATCAGACAGACAGTTCTTTCACAAACACTCAGAAAGTGAATTAAATGTAAGCTTAGGAAAGACTATGTAATAACTTCAAATGATTGAAGAATACAGATTGAAAGAATGAAGGAATAAATGCGCAGAGTAGTGACTCATTTTAATGCTGTGTATTATCTATATCTTCATTCTGTAATTATAGCCTTCAAGCATTTAAGATCCATTAGAGACATTCCTTCAAATGTTGGCTTCAAGCAGAACTTCATTAAATGCAATAGAGTCATTCTGGTCAGTCATTAGTGCAATAGGAACGTTGATTGTACTCTAACATGAAGGATCATGGCTTTATGCATCGTGCAGTAGCTAAATCAGTGTTATGCATAACCCTTTTGTACTTTGCAGAGCACATTTCCTTTTTCGTGTAATAACCAAGAGTACTAGGGAATAAAGTATGTTGGAAACATTCTTTAACTGGACTTCATCTCTGATTTCCTAGGTTACTTGTGAGAATGCTTATGACTTTTCTTGATAAGCGTGAGATTGAGAAAGAGAGAGCTTCAGAGTCTTCTGTATGAGGGGAAAGCGTCCAAAAGCTATTTTCACTTTGGGTTCTTCATCAAAGAATCACAGACAAGTATAGGAACTTATCAGAAGACACGTTGAAGCATCAATGTAGAAAGTCAATAATCCTAGTCAGCAGACAGGTTGACTTTTGCTTCTCCAGACAGGTGATCATCTATGTGAGCAGACAAGTGAGAAAGTGATTTCTTATTATTTTGATCTGCACACTAGGTAGACAGGTTAGCAACCAATACGAAGGTTAATTAAATCATTAACCAATGTTTAGTTTTCATCAAAACTTAGGGAAATGCAAATCAGACATTTTAGAGACTTAACAATCTCCTCATTTTTGATGATGACAAACATTCAGATGATTTAATGATCCTTAGAAAATATCAACACAAGAAATACTAAGATTCAGACAAGTTGAAATTTTCTTAGTCATAAGGGTTGTGCAGACAGGTGCACTATCAGAGTTATGCAAGTGAGATAGGGAAAAAAATACTTAAAGACAAGTGTTCCATTTTAACATGTTTTTACTTTATACTAAGACTGATCTAATCATCTTAATCTTTCTTATTCCAATCATCTTAATCTTTACTCTTTACTTACTGCCCCTTTTGTCAACAGTAAAAAGGAATAAATAAAGAAGACATAGAAAAGTGAAGAACATATATAAACAAAATTCATTTCAATCATCATAAGCTTTTTAAGTACAACACAGATTTTAAAAACACAAACTATCTAGGTTAACTAAACAATAAAAACAGAGCTTCAACTCTTTGTTGTAGCAGCAGTCTAGCATGCCTTTCTTCATTTAGTTGTCTTCTGATTTTGGCTAGCTGAGCCTGAAGCAGATTGAAGCTATGTAAATCCACTGTCTGAGGAGGGGATGCTTCTATGGTCAGACTAGTTGAAGCAACAGACTGGTCTGAGTACCAGTGCAAAGCTAAGATTGGGGGTGCCTTGGGAACAAAGAAGGATGATGAAATACGAGGGAAGATGAGTTGATGAAGGGTTCTATAATAAAAGAATGGAAGAAAAGACAACTTAAACAAAGGTCTGATTCTGACAAAGTCAGTATCAGGACAAGAAAAGACACAAGAAAGTCTATCGGACAGAGACAGACGGGTAATACTTATTTGTATAGGTGGGGGAAGTGGTTGTTGTGCTAAGATAGAGGGAGGTAGGGGTAACAAGGAATCAATATGACATAATAAGGAGTTTGATACTGTTACTAAAAGAAAGAAGTACCTAAACCTATTAGGTAACATCACAACAGAGGCAGGATAGTGAGTCCTAGCCAAAGTTATAATGAACAGAACAATAAGGGGATAAAAGAAAATCTCACTATATGGATCGATGATAGGAGGTGGAGAAGAGGAAAGGACATACAGATTTGAAACACTTGCAGTCATAAGAGATTGCAAATCAGACACAAAAAGACTAGATGATCTGCCAGCTTGTTCTTTGGGAGTTGAGCCCCTGTGAACAACTGTGTAATGACATATATCAGACACAAAATCAAATGATGGCTATCATGGCCTGGGCGTGATCAATTCTGCCTCCACACACTTCTTCTTCTTCTTTTTTTCTATCATGGCCATGATGGCTATCAGGGCCAGGCCATGATCCCCCCTGACTTCATTTTTTTCATGCCTTCCTAACCTGAAAATACTTGGCAAAACCATCAATTTGTGATCTTTCTCCTTTAATCTTCTCAAATTATTCAAAAATAAAATTCAAAAACAAAAAGCAAGGGAAAGAAAGCTTGGGTTGCCTCCCAAGAAGCGCTTATTTTTTGTCGTATGCTTGACCAAAACTTGATAGCGTGAATCCGCAAGTGTACGGTTTCTTTGTCAAGTAATAAAAAGATCGAACGTAAACCACAGAGACTGTGATCTTGGACAACAATTAATTATTAAATCAATTTAACTAAACAATAAAAGATTTGATTTTTGAAATCTGAATCAAGTAGCAAATCAAATTTAAGTTGCAATTAAAACGAAATCAAGAACAAAATAGGAAAGTAAATCAATTTGGGGTTTTTCAAGTTAAAGAGAAATTTTCAGGAATTGGGTTACCAACAAGACTGCTTATGCTACTAAATTGACTACCCCTATGTTAATTATCAAGATGCTTTGAAGGTGAATTTATCCTAATATAGTTGATGTTCCCTCTCGAGATACAAGAACCTTGCCCAATTAAACTAACCCATACTCTCATGGTAATTGTATTTAAATTGGACCCATTGAGGTTTGTTACAATTCAATGAACCCTCGAAAGACCGCTTCTAACTCTCGTGATTTAAGTCCTAAGTTCAATCCCTATAGATCCAATACCTAGGTTCACTTATCAGTTCATCCCTAGAATATCTAAGACATGCAAATAAGTACGCTCCAAATTCACAAGTAATTATAACAATAGGAATTAAATCAAAAGAAAATTGAAATTAACAAAGGGAAAACATCAATTCATAACATAAACCAAGTCTTGGGCATAGCCCCAATTCCTAGAAATAAAAGGACTATTCAAGCATTGCCATGTTCATAGCAATCTTGATTAACAAAAGCATAAAAATCCTAAGAGAAGAGAAGAAATTGGAGAAGAAGAGAAATATTATTTTTTGCCAAAGGGTAGCAGCCAAAGGATGCCTATTTTCGAGCCTAATTGCCCTATTTATAGTGTAGGTTAACATGGATTTGAAGCCATTACAAAATCAGATCAAATGAGCAAATCTTTTTTTCAGATTTTGCGCGTCACGACCGTGATGCCTGTCACGGCCAGGCCGTGACATGTTTTGACTTGGAGAGCTTGGCACTGGTTGGCCTGTCACGACCGTGATGGCCATCACGGTCTAGCCGTGACCAATTCTGACTTTTGCGCTCTTCTTTTTCTTCAGCCCTATGTGTAACACCCCCCATTATGGTATTACTACGTAACACATGCAGAAGTAAATTAAAAAGATAATTTTTTGGTTGCTTTCGGAAAATTGTTTTCTTTTAAGTCATAAAACTGGGGTATAAAATTTTTCTTGAAGGATAACTTTGAAATCCATAATACATACATTTAAAACGTAAAATCACATTCGTAACCAAGTTACCATGACATACAACATTTCTCTAAGTTTCCATTTTCGAAATAAAAAAGTTTACACTACAGATGGACATATATAACACTACATTCACCGACCTCTTTAGATATACAACCCAACTCAGACTCCTAAGCTGGTCATTCTATCAAATATTCATTGGAGAGACCCCCCAATCAAAATACTTTCCCAACCTCTAATGCTAGGTCTTCAAGTGAATTAGAAAGGTTCCTCTGCAACATCGGTACTAGAGTACCAAGGTACTACAGCAAAACCCGAAGAGACCTGATATAGCTGTAAGAGTGAGACACCGACAAATGGATATATATTACGACAACCATACACATGATACATATAACACCTTGGCATATTAACATTTTAAACATTACTCATAGGTAAACAACAAGTATTATTTCAGTGGGTCTCATACCCGAATCAATCAATTTTATAAAGATAATGCATGACACTTCAATCATCAGGCTCTAGTCTTAATCTCATGAGATACCATCACCATTTTATCATTAAGAAAGAAAGAGTTGATCAAGCTCATAGGCCACGTTTGGAAAGTTGTCTCCGTCACCTCATGTACCCGGATCAACACCATCATGAATCCCTTATAATGGCCATTCGGATGTATACATCATCAAATACCACATCTTAAGCGGGTATTCGATAACTCAAGCATGTCTGCCAAGGGGGAAATGCATATGAATAAAAGACTTTTCATTATCGAGACTTTTCTTTATGTTCACTCTTTTTTGTTGTCGAAGCCCAAGGCTAACGACTATTCACAATTTTCATTACTTGAAAATCAATAACACATGACACACAGTCCGAGTGCTCAATCACAACACCTTAGACCGATGCTGCAGTCCAAGGTTGTGGTCGTAGAAACAATTATAATTTTATCCATGTTTTATTTCAACATGATAAGGACTCCTAGATCATAGCAACGAAATTAGGACACACAGTCCTCAATTCCAAAATTAGGACTCATAGCCCATAATATCACGATTAGGACCCTTGGTCCATAATTCTTGACACGGATCCCAGATCACGTGCATAAACTGAATGCTAGAGGCGACGTCTCGCGAACTAGTATTCCCTCTGACATGTGATTACTTTTTGCTTAGTGAAAATCAAAACCAAAACAAAACCTCGGTCACTTTTCCAAGTAACCGAAACATTTCTAAATCATTTAGGAGAAAATATTTTCCTTTACAAAGTATTTTATAAAGCATTTGGGAATTTGTTTGCTTTTGAAATCCTTGATGGAATAAAGTCAAATATTTTCAAAGGGATTTTTCCTTCATGAAACACATAGTTCGAAAATGGTTTCCTCTCGTACAAACTTTGGATCATAAAAAGGTAGTTTCTATTGACTTAAAAACACTTCAACGTTTCTTTTCAAAACAAGAATCTCATTCTCTTGAAGTAAGCGTTTTAAACAAGGAACTTTTATAAATGAAACCAATACTTTCAAAGTTCTATTCAAGGCTTATTAAGACTTTTAATCCTTATAATCATTGTGCACAGACTCAAGCCCGGCTTCTCAAACTTCAATCAACAATAATATTTTCTCAACAATAATATCACAGTTAACGACAGTTCAACACATGTATACAACTCACAATACTTTAAGGCAAGTAATAATCAACTTCAAGTAACAATAACAATAATTCAAGTAAAGAAGCCATTCAAGTATTTTCTCCACATCATAATAATATTCAAATCACTCAAGTAAACACATACACACGTGCATATAGTCATTGAATATCCCTAGGCAATCCCCTCCTACCTTCGATGAAATTAAGGAGATTAGATGCTCGAAGAGGTATACCATGAACGTCCTCGTTTCCTCCGCGATGGAAGTCTAAGGTTATGAACACAAAATCACAAGTTAAAATCAAACAAGAACACTAAACCACAAGGTATAGGTTCTGCCAAGACTAGTTCTTAGGGTTAGAGATTCCTGAAAATTATACAACTCATGGATTTATGATCCTTAAGTGTTAGGAGTTCATAAACAATGATCATTTAACAAAGTTGAATTAAAATCCCACTAAGTTATAAACTTAGGGCATTCGGCCAAGGCTAGTAAAATAGGCTAGCATTCACTAAACTTTCCAATCTCTTAGGTTTAGCATCCATATGTATTAAGGAGCTCCAAACCATGATCATTTCGGAAAAATAAGAACAAAGTATCCTAGGTCCATAACCTTCTAGGTTCGGCCTTCATAGGATTTATAGGCTAGAATTCTTTAAACCTTCCAATCTCTTAGACTTAGCATCCTAATATCTTATGGAGCTCAAGTCCATGATCAACTTGGAAAAATAATGGAAACTTAAACTTTCCAATCTCTTAGACTTAGCATCCAAATATCTTACGGAGCTCAAGCCCATGATCATCTTGGAAACAATGGAAACTTAAACATTCCAATCTCTTAGACTTGGCATCCAAATATATTATGGAGATCAAGTCCATGATCATCTTGGAAAAATGAAAGTAATATATCCTAGTTTTAATAACATAGAATAAACAAGTTAGAAATCCTTAAACTTTCCAATCTCTTAGACTTAGCATCCAAATATCTTATGGAGCTCAAGTCCATGATCATTTTGGAAAAATAAAAACTCAAACATCCTAGCACCTAAACACTAAGTTTCGACCATCATAGGATGATGAGGAAAATATTCTTTGTTTAACAATAACTCTTAGGTTTAGAATCACAAGGTATTAAGAGTTCTAAATCCATGATCAATACTTGGAAAGCTGAAACATAGTATCCTAGGCCTACTTATTCATATTTTTCGGTCATCGTAGGAACAAGCTATCAAAACTTCTATGATTTATAGATTCAAGATCAAGGGGTAGTTAGAAACTCAAATACATGATCATATTCCAAAAGTTGAAACAAAAACTTCCTAGGTCACAAATGCAAGCATCCGGCCTTCATTGGAAGAGATGGACAGAGATTTTTGTTTTACACAACCTCTTAGTATGTGAAAATATAAGTTAATACAAGACTATAGAAAGTGGTTTTAACTCAAAAGGAGTTTTCTACCATTTTAGAGAGATTTTAGATGTTTAAAGCATATAAAGAACACATAAAGTAAACTAAAAAATAAAATATGAAACTTGAAAAAAGATTCATATGAAAGAATGACTCTTAGTATAAGGAAGAACTTTAATGAAGAACTCAAGTAGAAAAGATGAATAAAAACTAAAGCTTTAAGAGCTTGAACTTTTAAAAGAAACGAAAACGATGAAGGTTTAATGGAGTTTGAAGAAGGAAGATGATGAAGTGAAAATGAAAGGGATATATATAGAGAAAGTGAGGGAGCTCACGACCAAGGGGAGTGAGGGAGGGCTTGTTGAGCAAACTTTGTGGTTTAATGCTTGATTGGATGGAAGAAGAGAGAGAAATGACTTTTGGATTAAAATAGTATTATAATTTGAAAAGTGTGATGATTACACTTTTAGAGTGTGAAATAGTCTCTTTCGTCATGTCTCCTCACTTCTTTTATGGTCCCTAATCTGCTCCATTTCGTACCCGGTTGCATTTCCGATCGTAATTCTTCCGACGTTTTCGCCCGAATAAAATATTATATTTTATTTTTGAATGAAAATTTTCAAAATAACCAAATTTGAAGGAAACATAATAAAAACACTAATTGTCTCATTCACAGGTCAAAATTAGGTTTTATGCACAGTAAACTTGTACTGGCAGTAAAAACGCAGACGGGCTTTCGTCTGAATTTTCAACCGAAATTTTTACCGTAACTTCATATGATATAAACAACACTAGAAAATGATTTGTTTTAATTAAAATCATACTCTGAGTTTAAGCTAAAATAAACACATTTAAATATATATGTATACTGCTACAGAAAGCATAGGAAAAACATGGTGTTACACTACGCAATCATGGCCGTGATACTTGTCACCCCCAGGCCGTGATGGTGTCTGTTTGGCTCACTTTTCCTGTTTTTCAAGCTCCGTCTTCATGCAAACTCCAAATTAACTGGCCTTGAGCAATTTAATCATTAATTCCTGCACATAAACACCACAGAACCACCTTACCCATTCCAAAGGGAAAAACTAACAAATATAAAAATAAAAATGCCTAATCTACATGACAATGCATGCAAAATGATAAAGAAATATGAGGTGAAATCACACTCGTAAAACTACTCCAAGCTTAAGATTTTACTTGTCCTCAAGCAATAACCAAGGCCAGAAAAGATAAACAATTTGAGCATGGACAGTGAACCAAGAACCCGAGTAACAAATCCAAGTAACGGGCATATCCAAATAAGTAACCAAGAGACAATCAATTTCAAGTCCAATTAGAAGCTTAGGTTCCCTAAATTCATGCCTCACTAATTCGGGCACTCTTCTCACCTCACTCAAGTGTTTAAGGACGTATGACTATTCACTCAATATCCTCAAGGAAGGTATCCTACCATAAGCTTAACTATTAACCAAATCTCTACTTTGTTAATGAAAACACATAAGAATCAAGAGGTCTTTTATTTTGGTTGTAATGGGGCCATGAGATTAATCGTTAGGTGGGGAAACCAAGAAAATGAAAATTCAAGAAGGCTAACAAAATATAAAACAATGCAAAGCATTACAACCTTCTAAAATACCTTTTTGGGCTTTAATTCACTTTTCCACCTTTTTGGGTTCAAAAATTCACTGTCTCAATTTATTTGGCACAAAGTTCTCACAAGCCAAATAAATTGAGAAAGTGAATTTTTGAACCCAATTTTTTCTGTATTCTTGTGATAGGCTAAAAATAAAAATGGTTGGGATGATCTTTTGATAGTTGATAATTAGCATGTGGTTCCTTGGATTTGTGTTTCTCATTAATTTCAAACTACTAAATGTGAGATTTTTGAGCCTAAAAGGGGTACTCACTAAAGTTACCCCATTCTTTGTGATCGAGTGTTTTATTCCTCATGGATTGTATTCTCTAGAACTTGACTTGAAACCGTTGTGAAACTTAGAAATTTTTGAAAACATATTTGAAAATGATTGAGGCACTAGGTATTTTTCTGGCCTTCTGAGCTTTGACTGGTTAAATGCTACCCCTCAGTTACCCAATTTTGAGCCTAATAGAATAAAATGATTTTCTTGGTACCTTGATTGATTCAGATGAATGATGCTTGGTATAACACCTTTTAAAGTATTGCAAAAAAGGGCAAAAAGGTGGTTTGAAAAGTTGTGGGATGAAAAAGTTAGAAAAATAGATAAATATCTCAAGTTGGAAATCTCCCCTTCTACAATTTGAAAAATAAAATAAGATAAAATAAACAAAAAAATGGAGAAGGGGATGAGAAAAAAAAAAGAAAGAGAGAAAGAAAGAAAGAAAGGTGGAAAAGTGAATTAAAGCCCAAAAAGGTATTTTGGAAGGTTGTAATGCTTTGTATTGTTTTATATTTTGTTAGCCTTCTTGAATTTTCCCTTTCTTGGTTTCCCCACCTAACAATTAATCCAATGACCCCATTACAACCAAAATAAAAGACCTCTTGATTCTTATGTGTTTTCATTAATAAAGTAGAGATTTGGTTAATAGTCAAGCTTATGGTAGGATACCTTCCTTGAGGAAATTGAGTGAATTGTCATATGTCATTAAAAAACTTGAGTGAGGTGAGAAGAGTGCCCGAATTAGTGAGAGACATGAATTTAGGGAACCTAAGCTTCTAACTGGACTTGAAATTGATTGCCTCTTGGTTACTTATTGGATGTGCCTGTTACTTGGATTTGTTACTCGGGTTCTTGGTTCACTGTCTATGCTCTAACTATTTATCTTGTCTGGCCTTAGTGATTACTTGAGGACAAGCAAAATCTTAAGCTTAAGGTAGTTTGATGAGTGTGATTTCACCTCATATTTCCTTGTCATTTTGCATGCATTTTCATGTAATTTAGGCATTTTTAATTTGAAATTTGTTAGTTTTTACCTTGGAACGGGTAAGGTGGTTTTGTGGTGTGTGTGTGCAGGAATTGATGATTAAATTTCCCAAGACCAGTTGTGTTAGAGTTTGCATGAAGACTTGCTTGAAAAACAAGAAAATTGAGCCAAACAGAGCACATCACGGCCTGAGGGTGACAAGCATCACGACCGTGATCGCATAGGCTGAAGAGAATGAAGATTTCAAATGTCAGAACATGTCACGGCCAGGTCGTGATGGCCATCACGGCCGTGACAAGAAATCCAGCCCAAAAGTCAGAATTGGTCACGGCCGTGACGCATAAAATCTGAAAAAAAAAGAGATTTGCTGATTTGATTTGATTTTGTAGTGGCTTCAAATCCAAGTTAACCTACACTATAAATAGGGCAATTAGTCTCGAAAATAGGCATCCTTTGGCTGCTAACCTTTGGCAAAAATTAGGATTTCTCTTCTTCTCCAATTTCTTCTCTTCTCTTAGGATTTTAATGCTTTTGTTATTCAAGATTGCTATGAACATGTCAATGCATGAGTAGTCATTTTATTTCTAGGAATTGGGGCTATGGTCAAGACTTGTTTTTGTTGTCTTGGCTTCAACGACTCAAGAGGGGGGGGGGGGTGAATTGAGTCTTCTTAAAATATTTCCCTCTTAAAAACATTTCACAAAACTTTTCAAATCAGAGTTACCTCAGGATCTTTTACAAAAACAATGGAGAGTTTATATAAAATCTTGAATTGGAAGATGATGAAGATAAGAAAGATTAATTACAGAATAGGTTCAGTTCAAAACTCAATAATAACAAAATGCAGAAACTGATTAAGCCTTTAAAGATTAAGAACAAGTTATGCAAGTTTCAGATACAAGCATTAATAATCAAGAAGAAACTTGCAGGTTTCAGTTTCAATGATTAGTTCAGTTTCAGCAATCAAGAATGATTTTGATCAACTCAGTTTTGAACACAGATAATGACAGACTTGATTACAATCAGACTCAGGTTTCAATATAGTTTATACAAATCAAGAACATAACTTATATTGAACTTTAAACATCAAAATCATAGGTTCTTGAACATAAACTGAAAGTAAAGGAGTTTGAGTTTAGAGATACCACACAACTAGATTTATCCTGGTTCAGTCACCACCACTGTGACCTACATCTAGTCCCCACTCCACCTATGAGTTTTCACACACTAACGCAACAAGCTTTAGCCAGGTATCTTGAAAAACCTTTACACACATAGCACTCCTTCACCTCGAGATACCACACTCTTGTGAAGAACCTCAACGTTCTTCCTTAGGGATACCTCACCCTAATCACTCAGAGAGACTCCCTCTCTCTCTACAATCAAATAAAGCAAAAAATTGATTCATAACTCTCAATAGTTAGATAAAAAAATTGAAGCACTTATGAGAATGAAACACTCTTTTCATAATAAGCTAAATGAAGATGATGAATGATTTTCACAATTGATTTCTGAAATCGATTTCGTAAAACTGTGATATATTATTGTTGCAATCTTATTGAAAAGTGTTCCTTTGATCCCTCTTTATATAGAAAACAAGTTATAGTCGTTTGGATCAATCAAAACAGATTTGAGTATGATAACATAATCTGTTTTCTTGATTCTGGTTCTTGAAATAAGATTTTACATCGATTCTTATAGAATTCGCGTCCATCTATCCACGTCAGCAGATGGAAGTACTAAAACACAAAGTAATTGGACGAGCTTCTCATTAAGGACTTAGCAAGTTCAAAGACTTTTGTGGACGAGAGCTTCTGTCACTTGTGTGGACGAGTATTTCTGTCACTTTAGTGGATGAGCACTTTTGTCTCTTTAGTGGACGAGCGCTTGTATCACTTTAGTGGACGAGCACTTCTGTCACTTTAGTGGACAAGCGCTTCTGTCACTTTAGTGGATGAGCGCTTGTATCACTTTAGTGGACGAGTGCTTCTGTCACTTTAGTGGACGAGCACTTCTGTCACTTTATTGGACGAGCACTTGTATCACTTGTCTTGGACGAACGCTTCTATCACTTGTCTTGGACGAGCACTTATATTACTTGTGTTGGACGAGTGCTTCTACCACTTGTGTTGGGCGAGCAGAATTAAAATCTTGTTCTTATTTCCAAAAAATCATTTTCATTAACGAAAACTTATTCCTTTTAATGAAGGTTTTGATTTTGTTCATGCATCTTTTCAAATGATCTATTTTGTGAATAAGAGATTTCATCTCTTACAAATCATCTAAGACTTAAATCTAATTTCTCCTTTAAGCTATTGTCTTGATGATTCCTTAATCTTTGTCTTTGCTCTTTGATTCCTCCATGTAGCTCTTTTGATTTGTTCAAGTTCTTCATTGAATATTCTTTTAATTGCTCACTATACTTGTTGATCACTGCTTGATACATGTCTTTGCAATTTGACACTAAAACACTTGCATACACATTAAAATGTATTTTTCATAGATGTTTTCCCTTTGTTAATTTCGATTTGCTTTTGATTTAATTCCTATTGTTATAATTACTTGTGAATTTGGTGCACACTTATTTGCATGTCTTAGATATTCTAGGGATGAACTGAGAAGTGAACCTAGGTATTGGATCTATTAGGATTGAACTTAGGACTTAAATCACGAGAGTTAGAAGTGGTCCTTCGAGGGTTCATTGAATTGTGACAAACCTCAATGGGTCCAATTTAAATACAATTACCACGAGAGTAAGGGTTGGTTAAATTGGGCACGGTTCTTGTATATCGAGAGGGAACATTAACTATATTAGGAAAAATTCACCTTCAAAGCATCTTGATAATTAACATAGGCGTAGTCAATTGAGTAGCATAAGCAATCTCGTTGGTAACCCAATTCTTGGAATCTCTTTTAATTTGAAAAACCACTCATTTGATTTGCTTTGCGATTCTGTTTGATTGCGTTTTAAATATTTGATTTGTTAGTTGATTCTAATTTCAAAAACCAAATCTTTTTCTTGTTTAGTTTAATTAATTTAATAATTAATTGTTGTTTAAGATCATGGTCTCTGTGGGTTCGATCTTTTTATTACTTGACGACGAAGCCGTTCACTTGCGGATTCATGCTATCAAGTTTTTGATGACGGCTATCAAGGCCAGGCCATGATCTCCTATGGCTTCATTTTTTTTTTCATGCCTTTTTGCTCTTCATGCCTTCCTACCCTGAAAATACTTGGCAAAACCATCAATTTGTGATCTTTATCCTCTAATCTTCTCAAATTATTCAAAAACAAAAAACAAAAGCAAATTAAAAAAATGAAAGAAAACTTGGGTTGCCTCCCAAGAAACGCTTATTTACAGTCTTAAGCTTGACCATAGTCCCTTCAATCAACCGGGATCAGTCGGGCTTCGAAGTGAAAGAACACCTCTCTTCCAAGGAATTCCATCAAAGGGCCAATTTTGTTCATATGGCCACATGCGCTTTGGCTTTGCTCTTTTCACTCTGAGTTTCATGGCCTTGCTTCCTCCCTACAAAAGTTTTAACTCTTCATGGTGAGCAACTCCTGGTTCATCTTTATTTGGTGCATCATTTGTCATGCAAAGTTTGGGAGTTGCTTCCATGTTAAGCTCTTCCTTCACCTTTGGAGGCATTATCTCAATCCTGCACACATGACTCTCAAAAGGAGGATTGTTATATGAGTTAGTCAAATCAAAAGCTACCCTACCTTCCTCTACGTTCAACGAGAGCTTACCATTTTTTACATCTATTATTGCTCCAGTTGTGGCCAAGAATGGCCTTCCAAGAATGATAGGGAATTTAGAATTCCCGTTCATATCCAACACCATGAAATCGGTAGGAATGAAAAATTTCCCTACCTTTATGTGGACTTTATCTAGTATGCCTAGAGGAGTTTTAGTTGAGCATTCCGTAAATTGTAAAGAGAACTTGGATGGACTCAATTCCTTGGTTCCTAACCTCTCAAAGAAGGTAAGTGGCATCAAACTCGCACTAGCCCCTAAGTCACATAAGGCTTGGCCTATTTTCACTTCTCTAGTTGAACAAGCAATAGAGAAACTTCCTGGATCTTTAAGTTTAGGAGGCATATTAGTTTTTATCATTTCATCATGCTCCTCAATTAAGCTCTTAGGCTCTTTTTCTACTTGTTTTTTCTTGACTAGCCTGTGTGGGAAAGGTATTGGGGGTTGGTAAGGTGGCGGAGGGACATACTTTGGTTCACTCATGTCGACATCACATTCCACATCCTTTTCAACTACCCCAAGCTTATCATCCCTCAAGTATAAAGCATTATAGTGCTCATTGGGATTAACTTCGGGTTGTCCCGGAAACGTACCCTTAGTTCTAGAATATGTACTAGCTTGTTGGGCAATCTGAGTTTCTAACATCTTATTATGGATGGCTAAGTTATCTACCTTAGATGTTAACTCCTTTGTTGCCTCATTGACTGCCCTACCTTGTTGCCTAAACTCTTCATTTTTCTTTGTTTGAGTTTCAACAAAATTTTCCAAATGAGACTCGAGTTTAGACATTTGTACCTGAGGATACCCCGATGCGGGTTTCCTATTACCTTGGCCTTCTTGGAATTCATGGTTCAACGTGTTATTGTAGTTCCTGTAGGAGAGATAAGGGTTATTCTTCCTTCCTTGGTTGTAAGAATTTGGGGGAACATAGTTTGGAAACTTCAGGTTTGTGTCATAGAAATTGTGACAAGAATTCACTTGTTCACCCGAAGCGTCGGATCCAAGAGCACTACCATGTGGGCACTCCATCATGTCATGTCCCTGCATACCATAAATCTCACAAACAACATTAGTAGCACATATTGAACTCACATTAGCTTTTTCAAGCTTATCAAAGCGTTTACTCAACGAGTCAACTTTAGACATAATTAAATCATTACCATTCATTTCAAACTTACCCCCCGAAAGCTTTTTCGGGTTATTACATCTTTATGGACCCCATTGGTGATAGTTGATGGCAACATTCTCAATGATCTCAAATGCTTGAGTCATTGGTCTATTCATCAATGCTCCACCAGCTGTGGAGTCAAGTGACACCTTCGAAGAATAGTCCAATCCATTGTAGAAGGTATGCACTAAAAGCCACTTCTCAAGCCCATGATGTGGGCAAGACTCTAGCATTCCCTTATAACGATCCCAAGCTTCGGATAAGGATTCTCCATCCTTTTGGAAGAAGTCGGTGATCTGAGTTCGTAGGTAAGCCGTCTTGGATGGTGGGAAGAATTTTTCCAAGAATACCTGCGCCAGTTGGTCCCATGTTGACAAAGTTTTAGCAGGCGCTGACTTCAACCAAGATCTTGCCTTTCTAGTCAGAGAGGATGGGAATAACCTCAAGCGGATACTATCAACTGGAGCTCCTTGAATCCTAGTTGTATCACATAATGTCAGGAATGTCTCCACATGATCAGTTGGGTCTTCTGAGGGTAATCCTCCAAAATGGTGTTGCCTAATCATGCCAATTAACTGAGGCGGTATAGTGAAGTTCTCCGCCTCAATTTCTGGCCTAGCAATCCCAGTTCGCAAACCCCTAGCATTTAGGGCTACGTAATCCTTCAGTGGTTTGGTATCCTGTAGATTGGCCATGAGTGGAATGGGGATCAACCTTTCTCTTGCTCTTTGTCTTTGTAGTCTCCTACGTCTATGAAAAGTCCTTTCGATCTCGGGGTCAACTTCAATAAGAGTTCCAACACTTTGGGATCTTCGCATAAAAGAGAAAAATACCTGCAAAGAGTGAGATAGATACACTATAAAAAGGAAGAAAATTTAATAACAAAAATGTCCAGAAAAATCATTTTAAAAATTAAATTGAAATTCAAGAAAGTATAGTCCCCGACAATGGCTCCAAAACTTGATAGCATGAATCCGCATGTGAACAGCTTCGTCGTCAAGTAATAAAAAGATCGAACTCACAGAGACCGTGATCTTAAACAACAATTAATTATTAAATTAATTAAAAAAACAAGAAAAAGATTTGGTTTTTGAAATTAGAATTAACAAACAAATCAAATATTTAAAACGCGATCAAACAGAATCACAAAGCAAATCAAATCTGGAGTTTTTCAAATTAAAAGATATTTCCAGGAATTGGGTTACCAACAAGATTGCTTATGCTACTCAATTTACTACCCCTATGTTAATTATCAAGATGCTTTGAAGGTGAATTTATCCTAATATAGTTAAAATTCCATCTCGAGATACAAGAACCGTGCCCAATTAAACCAACCCCTACTCTCTTGGTAATTGTATTTAAATTGGACCCATTGAGGTTTATGACAATTCAATGAACCCTCGAAGGACCACTTCTAACTCTCGTGATTTAAGTCCTAAGTTCAATCCCTATAGATCCAATACCTATGTTCACCTCTCAGTTCATCCGTAGAATATCTATGACATGCAAATAAGTGCGCACCAAATTCACAAGTAATTATAACAATAGTAATTAAATCAAAAGCAAATTGAAAATAACAAAGGGAAAACATCAATTCAATACATAAAACAAGTCTTGGGCATAGCCCCAATTCCTAGAAATAACAGGACTACTCAAGCATTGCCATGTTCATAGCAATCTTGATTAATAAAAGCATAAAAATCCTAAGAGAAGAGAATAAATTGGAGAAGAAGAGAAATCATATTTTTTGCCAAAGGGTAGCAGCCAAAGGATGCCTATTTTCGAGCCTAATTGCCCTATTTATAGTGTAGGTTAACTTGGATTTGAAGCCATTACAAAATCAGATCAAATCAGCAAATCTTTTTTTTTTTCAGAGTTTGCGCGTCACGACCGTGATGCCTATCACGGCCAGGCCGTAACCAATTCTAACTTGGAGAGCTTGGGCTGGAATGCCTGTCACCGTCGTGATGGCCATCACGACCTGGCTGTGATAGGTTTTGGCTTTTCAAAACTTCATTCTCTTCAGCCTATGCGATCATGACCGTGATGCTTGTCACCCCTACACCGTGGTGGGCTCTGTTTGGCTTAATTTTCTTGTTTTTCAAGCAAGTCTTCATGCAAACTCTAACACAACTGGTCTTGGGCAATTTAATCATCAATTCCTGCACACACACACACCACAAAACCACCTTACCTGTTCCAAGGTAAAAACTAACAAATGTCAAATTAAAAATGCTTAAACTACATGAAAATGCATGCAAATTGATAAAAAGAAATATGAGGTGAAATCACACTCATCAGTTGACTTTTGCTTCTCCAGAAAGGTGATCATCTATGTTAGCAGACAAGTGAGAAGGTGACTTCTTATTATTTTGATCTACACACTAGGTAGACATGTTAGCAACCAATACGAAGGTTAATTAAATCATTAACCAATGTTCAGTTTTCATCAAAACTTAGGGAAATGCACATCAGACATTTTAGAGACTTAACAATCTCCCCCTTTTTGATGATGACAAACATTCAGATGATTTAATGAACCTTAGAAAATATCAACAAAAGAAATACTAAGATTCAGACAAGTTGAAATTTTCTTAGTAAGAATGGTTGTGTAGATAGGTGCACTATCAGAGTTATGTAAGTGAGACAGGAAAAAAATTACTTAAAGACAAGTGTTCCATTTTAACCTGTTTTTACTTTATACTAAGACAGATCTAATCATCTTAATCTTTACTCTTTACTTACTTCCCCTTTTGTCAACAAAAAAAATGAATAAATAAAGAAGACATAGAAAAGTGAAGAAAATATAAAAACAAAATTCATTTCATTCATCATAAGATTTTTAAGTACAAGACAGATTTCACAAACACAAACTATCTAGGTTGACTAAACAATAAAAAACAGAGCTTAAACACTTTGTTGTAGCAGCAGTCTAGCACACCTTTCTTCATTCAGTTGTCTTCTGATTTCGGCTAGCTGAGCCTGAAGCAGATTGAAGCTATGTAAATCCACTGTCTGAGGAGGGGAGGCTTCTATTGTAGACTAGTTGAAGCAACAGACTGGTCTGAGTACCAGGGCAAAGCTAAGATTGGGGGTGCCTTGGGTACAGAGAAGGGTGGTGAAATACGAGGGAAAATGAGTTGATGAAGGGTTCTATAATAAAAGAACGGAAGAAAAGATAACTTAAACAAAGGTATGATTCTGACAAAGTCAGTATTAGGAGAAGAAAAGACACAAGAAAGTCTCTCGGACAGAGACAGACGGGTAATACTTATCTGTATAGGCGGGGGAAGAGGTTGTTGTGCTAAGACAGAGGGAGGTAGGGGTAACAAGGAATCAATATGACAGAATAAGGAGTTTGATCCTATTACTAAAAGAAAGAAGTACCTAAGCCTATTAGGTAACATCACAACAGAGGTAAGATAGCGAGTCTTAGCCAAAGTTCTAATGAACAAAACAATAGGGGGATAAAAGAAAATCTCCCTACATGGATTAATGATAGGAGGTGGAGAAGAGGGAATGACATACAGATTTGAGACACTTGCAATCATAAGAGATTGCAGGTCAGACACAAAAAGACTAGATGATATGCCAGCTTGTTCTTTGGGAGTCCTGTGAACAATTGTGTACTGACATATATCAGACACAACATCAAAGGATGATGTTTGGGTTTGATGAGAGGATACAGGTGAAGGGAAGGGAGACACCATAGATAAGGGTTGGACAAACGAGGTAGGTGGAGAAGAAACAGAAAGGTTTGGAATACCTTGGTGAGAGGGTGAAGATGGTGCAAAAGGAATGGATGAGAGGATCAACTGATCTTCAGACAGCTTCAACTTTCTTCCTTGACATGGAAGGGGACAGTGTGTCAACCTTAGGGTGGACAACTGTCTGTGTCCCAACAGAAAGTGCTGCAGCAGCTTGCAACAAAGAACTTCAACATCTGCAGCCTTGATCTTTCCGCAGAATCTTTACCCTTTCAGCAGATGCCACAGTAGGCACTGGGTAGCCAGACCTTCTTTTTCTAGGAATGAGTCCCAAATCAAGAGTCTTCTTCTCCTTGGGCTTATCCAAGGGTCTTGTTGTCTACTCTCCCTGAGCAGATACTACCACTTTGCTAGGTTCAGATTCCACTTGTCTGACCTTGGCAAAGGTCTTCACCAGCATTCTTCTTTTGTTAGGCTGTACAGACACAGTTTCGGATGCATCATCATCTCTTGTCTTCCTCTTGGGAGAGGGCTTCTTCAGTTTGAACCTTAAAGGCTCAACTTTTTCAGCAGTCTCAGCAGAGACTGATGGCTTCTCTAGAGAAGGCCTCTGGTCTTATCTGGCCACCTTTCCAGTAGGCTTCCAAATTCTCTCAGAGATTGTGTCATGACCCGAATTTTTGTAGCCATGACCGACCGAAAGGGAAAGCCTCTCCTTTCCTTTTCGCAACCTCACAAGCATACCTAAATTTATCTCATCCAAAGTAAAGAGTTACATTCATTTTTTACAACAACATAATGAATATAATTACATCAGAATAACAAACAACACAAAAAAATTACAAAGTACTGCTAAACAATAAAAAAAATGCTAAGGGTGACACTCTTCAAACTATCCACGTGGCATCAAAGGCTTTAGACGATTTCGCAGAGACCTACAACTAATTACTCAGCAATTCTAGAAAATCATACCCACGTCATTCATGACATTCATTCAACAAAACAAACAAACAAACATCCCTCACCTTGATTGTTGCTCTTGAGCTTTCAAAGCCAAAAAAATGACAATGGGAAGAAAAGAAGAGGAAGAATCAACACTTGAGCTCCTTCTCATGGCTTCTTTCTCCTTCAAGCTCTATCACTCTCTAACCCTAAGCCCTCTTTTTGACATTTGGCAAGCAATGAAAGGGGAAGGACGAGCTCCCCTTTTAAACAAAAGAAAAAAAAATCATAAGGCATTGGACAACAATGTCCTTCACTAAAAGGGTATTATGGGCATGACACAAATATTAACATTATTTTACTACTTAAATATTTTCTTTTTAAATTACAGCTTAATTTGTTAATTGAAAAATTATTTGTACCTAAAAAAATATATCTTGTATAACATTTATATGAAGAAAAAAAATTAGAAATTTCAAGCATAACATCATCTAAAGCTTATTATTAAATTATAAAAATAACTGGGTATTACAGATTGGCACCTCTGATTCATCAGTGGAGACCACTGGTTCCACCTACAGCTTCTGCTCAGCAGCAGGCTTCTTCTTTTTCTTCTTCTCCTTCTTGTCCTCCTCCTCATCTTCTAGAGGGATACCCTCTATGTTCATCATAGACAAATTCTTCCTGTTAATGGAAAAGGACATGTCTATGAAGTGAGCATCATTGGGAACAAATAGCTTGTTCCTAAAGAGTCTTGTCAACAACATTCCATAGGGATAGGTCTGCATGTTGGTCCTCTTGATCAGTGATTCAAGGTAGATGTAGATGAAGTCATTGAGGTCCACCTTGATTTTGTGAATCAAGTGATACATTGAAAACCTGTCCATATTGGTCACACTATCTCCTGATCATTTCCTTGGCATCACAAATTCCAGCAGTAGCTTGTGCATGAATCTTCATTTCACCATAATGCTCACAGGCTTCAAGTTTTCAGGGTTACAAACACCATACAACGCAATATTAACATTCTCTGTTCCCACCTCATCCTCCTACACGGGTCAGAAGCCTGCGCCATTTCTAGGGCATTTGGTGACAAGCTCCAGAGAGCTGATAGGGAAGAGAAGAGTTTTGTCCAACACATGAGCACGAAAGCTCTTGGTTCCATCAAACTTGCTGGTGATAACCACAGAACTTGTCTAGAAGTCTTTGATAAGCTTGGGATGAACCAGCTCCTTGAGATCAAAGAAGGAGGTCCACTTAGAGTATTCCAACTCCTCTGTGACATCCAATCCCCATTTCTTCATCTGTTGGAGGTCAACAGTCTTCCCAGCTGATGAGTGTGATTTCACCTCATATTTCATGTACATTTTTGCATGCATTTTCATATAGTTTAGGCAATTTTAATTTGATTTTTGTTAGTTTTTACCTTGGAACGGGTAAGGTGGTTTTGTGGTGTTGTTTTGCAGAAATTTAGGGATTAAATGCTCAATATCAACCATGGTGGAGCTTGGATGAAGATATAGCTTGAAAAGTGAAGAAAATGAGCCAAACAGAGTCCATCATGGCCATGATCAAGCAGAGCTAAAGGCAAAAGTCAGAAGCCATCACGGCCTAGCCGTGATGGCCATCACGGCTGTGATAGGTCAGCTGATCCAGACCCTCAACAGGAAGAACTGATCACGGCCTAGCCATGATGAGCATCACGGTCGTGATGAATCAAAAATTGAAAGCGCGCCTAGGGCAGAACCTGTCACGGCCTGGCCGTGATGGCCATCACGGCCGTGACGCGCATAATTCCTAAATCTATAAATGAGGCATTTGGGAAGAATAGAAAGGAGAGCAGACTTTTACCCTAAAAAGAAAAAGAACGTTTCTCTGCACCAAGGAGTTGCTGTGGCTTCTGTGGAAAGCCTCCATGGAGTTCCTTCTCTCCCTTATCTCTATTGTTTTGGTTTTGGCTTTCTCTATTATCATGAGTAGCTAATTCCCTTTTTGTTGGGATTAGATGTAACTAAACCGAATATCATGTATTTGCCTTGATGTATTAATCTATGTTTATGCCTTCTTATTAGTGTTTGATTCTTGTGCTTAATGCTTTTTGTGGTCTGATCATCCATGAATTGATTTTGAGATTTGATTTGCAATGGGGACGTTCTTATCAATTATTGATCTGGAATTAATCACCTAGTAAACCTTGCATCTAGGAATGGATTTTGGTTTATTAGTAATCGTGTAATCCCTACTCTTAATGCAAATTCACTAATTAGTCCACCTAAGGAATTAGGGTTTAATTAGGGGATTTAGGCTCTTGTCATATAAGGAATTAGGGCTTGAGTAATCTTGTGGGTTGATTTTAATATTTGAAGCATAAACTGGATTGGTGGTCTTGGTATTGCATGAGGCTAAGGTTTAGTGAAATTTAATCCCAACATCTTTCATATATGAAGAATCTCTTTTTCTGCATTTCAAGCGTTTGCTGAAAATCCTAAAAGAACTTTTTCCTTTTATTTTGTTTATTTTAACTCTTGGACTTGGTATTTAGTATTGAGCTCCCTTCCTTCCAAAGGTTCGCTTAGATAGTAGTTGAATTGGTACGTGCTAGTACTTGTCTCAGTCCTCGTGGGAACGATATCCCTCTTACCTCTTTATTACTTGTTAGACTAGGTATACTTGCCTAGATTTCATCTCAACAAGTTTTTGGCACCTTTGCCGGGGACTTAGTTTCAATATTAGCATACCCATTTCGATTACTAATTTAAGCACAATTTTATTTTTTCTGTTTTATTATCTGTTTTTCTGTGTTGTCATTGAGTGCTAACAGTTTTGGTCTCTAGGATTTTGTGCATGCGAGGTACTATCCCAGCTGACCAACTTCTCTACGATCCTGAAATAGAGAAAACGGCTAGGAAGAATCGGAGTCAAGCAAGACAGCGGAAGTTATTAGAGAAGCAAGAAGGAGAACAAGAGACCTCCACTGCACAAGTTCATCAAGAACCACTTGAGGTGGCAGGCAATGGTGAGGGTGCTCCACGGAGGACACTTGGAGATTATGCCAACACAAATGTCAATCGGCATGTCACTACCATAGTGAGGCCTCCAGTGAATTCCAACAATTTTGAGATCAAGCTGGCTCTCTTGAATATGATTGCACAAAATCAATTTGCCGGGGTGGAAAAGGAGGATCCTAATAATCATGTCTCCAACTTCATTGAGTTGTGTGATACGGTGAAGTTAAATGGTGCTAGCGACGATGCAATTCGCCTAAGGTTGTTCCCATTCTGTCTAAGAGATAGAGCCAAGGCTTGGCTCCAATCTCAACCAAGTGGAGGCATCACTACATGGGTTGACTTAGAGGCTAAATTTCTTGCAAGGTTCTTTCCCGCCTCAAGATTTGTGAAGACACGGGGTGATATCACAAGCTTTGCTCAACAAGAGGGTGAGACTCTTCATGACACATGGGAAAGGTTCAAATCATTGCTCCGAAGATGTCCAAATCATGGGTTTGATAATCTTGTCCATATACAAATATTTTGCAATGGATTAAGTCCATCAACCAAGCTTATGTTGGATGCCTCAGCTGGAGGTTCCATGAACACAAGGACACCGGAGGAAGCATTGACTTTGATAGAAGCTATGGCATCTAATGACTATTTGATGCATCATGACCGAGGTACCACATCAAGAAAGGGAGTGTTGGAGTTAGACTCACAAACTGCACTTTTGGCTCAAAATAAGCTTATGACATAACAACTTGAGCCATTACCAAGCAACTAGCTCAACTCCCACAACAACTCCAAACCATTCAAGGGACAACCATGCCACCTCAATAGGTAATGATCTGTGATTTTTGTGGAGGAGATCATGATAATGGAAATTGTGAAGCCACGCCTAGTTCCCATGAGGAAGCTAATTATATGGGGAACTATGGGCGGCAAGGTAACAACCAATTTTCCAACAATTACAACCAAGGGTGGAGGAATCAAACAAGTTTTGGTTGGAAACAAGATGCCGGACAAGAAAGCAAGCCTCATCCCACACAACCGCCTCAAGACCGGACTTCTATCTTGGAGAACACCCTCAATCAATTCATGCAAATGTCCATGTCAAACCAGAAAAACATTGATGCTGCCATAAAGAACTTGGAGGTTCAAGTTGGACAAATTGCAAAGCACCTAGCGGAACAATCTAGCGACAGTTTTTCAGGTAATACTCAAATAAATCCTAAAGAGCATTGTAAGGCTATTGTTTTGAGGAGTGTTAAAATTATTGAGAATGTGAGCAGTGAGCCTTTGTTGAAAAATCAGAGAGTTGCTGAAAAAACTGAGTTGAGTGCTGAAAAAAGAGCGGAAAATGAAGAAAGAGGCAAATAGGTTGTAATAGAGGAAGAAGAAAAAGACAAGAGAGAAAAGTTAGTGGATGAAGATTCAATTTTGAGGAGGAGTAAAAGTCAGATTTTGAAAGATGGAGACAAACCTCAAGAGATCCCTTCTTATGTAAAGTTGCCATATCCTCACTTAAGCAAGAAGAAGGAGAAGGAAGAGCAGTTTGCCAAATTTCTTGACATCTTTAAGAGGTTACAAATCAACATACCTTTTATTGAAGCACTAGAGCAAATGCCCACTTATGCAAAGTTCATGAAGGAGTTACTCACGAAGAAAAGAAGGTTTAAAGAAGGTGAGACTGTTGCCTTGACGTAAGAATGTAGTGCGATACTTCAAAGGAAGCTACCTCCAAAGCTTAAAGATCCTGGTAATTTTACAATCCCCTGCACAATTGGGAGTGTTGCTATTGGGAAGGCCTTGTGTGACTTGGGGGAGAGTATCAATTTGATGCCGCATCTTGAACAAGCTTGGAGGTGGTGAAGTGAAACCAACAAGGATGGCATTGCAACTAGCAGATAGATCAATCAAGCGTCCTCTTGGTATTATGGAAGATGTTTTGGTCAAAGTGGATAAGTTTATCTTCCCAATGGATTTTGTGATATTAGACATGGAGGAGGATGTAGAAGTTCCACTTATATTAGGGAGACCTTTTCTAGCAACTGGTCGTTCTTTGATAGATGTATAAAAAGGCCAACTTCGACTCAGAGTGCAAGATGAAGAGGTCACTTTCAATGTATTTGAAGCTATGCATCGCCCGAGTGATGAAGAGAATTGTTTCTGCATGGACATTGTGGATGTAGTGGCTAAAGAAGTCTTTGCACATCAGCACCATTCCTCTACTCTTGAGAAGGTAATTGTGAACTCTATTGAAAATCTTGATGATAAAGAGAAGAAGGAAATAGAGGAGTGTTTGTGTGATTTGGAAGCTCAACCCAATCAACTTGCTGTCAATACTAAGAAAGAAGAGCTCAAAAAGGATGAAGTCCAAGAGAAGCTCAAGTTAGAGCTTAAACCTCTACCTCCCCACTTGAAATATGTTCCTTGGTGAGAATGATGAAAATCCTGTCATAGTGAGCAATGTATTGTCCAAATTGGAAGAGGAGAAACTTGTAAGGGTGCTTAGAGAGCATAAGACAACTACTGGATGGTCCATCTTAGATTTGAAAGGTATTAGCCCCACATTTTGTATGCACAAGATCATGATGGAGGCTGAATTTAAACCGGTGGTCCAACCGCAAAGGAGGCTCAATCCTACAATGAAAGAAGTGGTAAGGAAGGAGGTGATGAAACTCCTCGAAGCCGGAATGATCTATCCGATTTCCGATAGTGCTTGGGTGAGTCCGGTACAAGTGGTTCCCAAGAAAGGTGGCATGACCGTCGTGAACAACGAGAAGAATGAGTTGATCCCAACTAGAACGGTCACCGATTGGCGAATGTGTATAGATTACCGGAAGCTAAATCAAGCTACTAGGAAAGATCACTTCCCATTTCCATTCATGGACCAAATGTTGGAGAAGTTGGCTGGGCAAGCTTATTATTGTTTCTTGGATGGTTATTCGGGTTATAACCAAATTGCGGTTAACCCGGAAGACCAAGAGAAAACTGCCTTCACATGTCCTTTTGGAGTTTTTGCCTATCGGAAGATGCCCTTCGGTCTTTGTAATGCGCCTGCAACATTTCAAAGGTGCATGCTTTCCATTTTCTCTGATATGGTAGAAAAATACATTGAAGTTTTTATGGATGATTTTTCTGTTTTTGGTTCCTCTTATGATAATTGCTTGTCTAACCTTGCTGCTGTGTTAAAGAGGTGCATGGACACCAATTTAGTCTTAAATTGGGAGAAGTGTCATTTTATGGTACAGGAGGACATTGTGCTTAGGCACAAGATTTCAGCTAAGGGGATCGAAGTGGATAAATCCAAGGTTGATGTAGTTGAGAAACTACCTCCACCAGTGAATGTCAAGTGTGTGAGGAGTTTTCTTGGGCATGCAGGCTTTTACCGGCGGTTCATCAAAGACTTCTCAAAGATAGCCAAGCCGTTGTGTAGCCTTTTGAACAAGGACACACCATTTGTGTTTGATACTGCTTGCCTTACTTCTTTTCAGATTTTGAAAGTAAAATTGATCACCGCTCCCATTCTTGTTGCACCCAACTGGGAGTCACCATTTGAATTAATGTGTGATGCCAGTGACTACGCAGTTGCGGCAGTTTTGGGACAGTGAAGGGAAAATTTTTTCCATGCCATTCACTATGCTAGCAGGTTCTCAATGAGAACCAAATAAATTATGCAACAACTGAAAAAGAGTTGCTTGCCATAGTGTTTGCATTGGATAAATTTCTTTCATACTTGATTGGGTCACAAGTCACTATTTTTACTGATCATGCTGCAATTAAATATTTGTTGACTAAGTTAGATTCAAAACCAAGACTTATAAGGTGGATTCTATTGTTGCAGGAATTTGACTTAGTCATTAAGGACAAAAAGGGCAGCGAAAATATGGTGGCTGACCACTTATCTCGGTTAGTGAATGAAGAGGTTACTGCAAAAGAAAAGGACATTCGAGACGAATTCCTAGATGAGGCTTTATTTCTGGTGCATGAAAGACCATGGTTTGCCGACATGGCAAATTTCAAGGCAGCCAACATTGTTCCAGAGCACCTCACTTGGCAGCAAAAGAAAAACTTCTTCTGGGATGCCAACCATTTCATGTGGGATGATCCATTTCTGTTCAAGGTTGGACCGGATGGCTTATGGAGGAGGTGTGTTAGTCAAGAGGAAGCAAGGAGTATTTTGTGGCATTGCCATAACTCTCCATATGGTGGACATTACAATGGGGATAGGACAGCTCTGCAAAGGTCCTCCAATCTGGGCTCTTTTGGCCCTCAATCTTCAAGGACTCTTACAATCATGTGAAGAGTTGTGACAACTGCCAAAGGACCGGGAACATATCTAAAAGGGATGAGATGCCACTGCAAAACATATTGGAGGTTGAAGTATTTGACTGTTGGGGCATAGATTTTATGGGTCCACTTCCACCTTCATTCTCCAATCAATATATCTTGGTGGCGGTGGGCTATGTTTCTAAATGGGTGGAGGCCATTGCAACACCGAAGAATGATGCACAAACAGTGATTAAGTTCATCAAAAAGAACATTTTTCCCCAGTTCGGTGTCCCAAGGGTCCTTATAAGTGGTGGGGGATCTCACTTTTGCAACTCACAATGAGAAATGTGTTGACCAAGTATGATGTGAGGCATAAGGTGGCATCTCCATATCATTCGCAAACAAATGGGCAAGCGGAGGTCTCTAACCGGGAGATTAAGCGAATTCTGGAAAAAACTGTGGCCACTTCAAGAAAAGATTGGGCAAAGAAGCTTGACGATGCCTTGTGGGCTTATCGGACTGCATTAAAAATTTCTGTGGGGTTATCTCCGTTTCAGATGGTCTATGGGAAGGCATGTCATCTACTCGTAGAGTTGGAGCATCAAGCCTTTTGGGCATTGAAGTTCTTGAATTTTGATGCCAATTTGGCGGGTGAGAAAAGAGTCCATCAGCTGCACGAATTAGAGGAGATGCGCCTCAATGCATATAAGAATGCAGCTATTTACAAGCAGCAAGTCAAGACCTATCATTACAAGAAGATCGTGATGAAAGCATTTCAGTTGGGACAACAAGTTTTATTATTCAGTTCCCGGCTGAGATTGTTTCCGGGCAAGTTGAAGTCTAAGTGGTCGGGACCATTCATTGTCAAAGAAGTCTCATCTCATGGAGCTATAGAAGTGGAGGATCCTACTTCAAAAAGGACCTTCAAAGTCAATGGCCAAAGGCTCAAGGCCTACTTGGGTGGTGACATCGAGAGATTGACCACAACTGTGCGCCTTCGTGATCTTTGAGATCACCGACACGTCAAGCTAGTGACGTTAAAGAAGGAGGCAACCCAAGTTTTCTTTTCCTTTTCCCTTTGTTTTTGAATTTAACTCTTGAATAATTTTAGAATATCAAGATGAAAAAGATCATAAATTAATAGATTTTTTAAGTGTTTTCAGGTAAGAAGGAAGGATAAGCAAAAAGGGCAAGGACAAGCAAAGTCAGCAACCATCACGCCCAGGCCATGACACTGGTCACGGCCGTGATGAGCTAACCATGAGGACCAGAAAGGATCACGGCCCAGCCGTGATACCCATCACGGGCATGATGAAAGGAACCTGAAGATCAGAGAGCATCACGGCCTAGCCGTGATGGATGTCACGGCCGTGACAGGCCAGCTCCTATGGACCAGAATTGATCACGGCCTGCCCGTGATGAGACTCACGGCCGTGACACACTTTTCAGCCTCACTTTGCCTAGGCATGTGAGCCAACACCCGCTACCACCTCGATGAGTCGTTCCATTTTTCTCCTCTCTCCGACTTGATTATTTACATTGGGGACAATGTAAGTTTTTAAGCTTGGGGTAGGGGTATTTTTGCAAATTTTTGAATTTTTGCATTTTTCATGTTCTATTCATATAGGCATAGTTTTGCATGATCACATGATTAGATTGCCCCTTGCTTAGATTATGCATCCAATTGTGAGAACTTAGTGCCAAATAAATTGAGATAGTGAATTTTTGAACCCAATTTTTTATTCCTGTGATAAGGCTACAAATAAAAATGTGTTTGAGATGATCTTTGATAGTTTATAATTAGCATGTGGTTCCGTAGATTCGTGTTTCTCATTGATTTTTGAACTACTAAAATGTGAGATTTTGAGCCAAAAAGGGGTACTCACTAAATCTACCCCATTCTTTGTGATAGAGTGTTTTATTCCTCTTGGATTGTATTCTCTAGAACTTGACTTGAAACCGTTTTGAAGCTTAAAAATTTTTTAAAACATTTTTTGAAAATGATTGAGGCACTAGGTATTTTTCCGGCCTTCTGAGCTTTGATTGATTAAATGCTACCCCTTAGTTGCCTAATTTTGAGCCTAAAAGAATAAAATACTTTTCTTGGTACCGTGAATTACTTTGATGAATAAAGCTTGGTATGACACCTTTTAAAGTATTACAAAAAGGTAAAAAGGTAGTTTGAAAAAGTATGGGATGAGAAAGTTAGAAAATATTTCTCTTGAGCTGAAAATCCCCTCTTCTGCAAATAAAAAAAAAATTAGAGAAGGGGATGACAAAAGGAAGTGAGAAATAAAATAAAAAGAAAGAAAGAAAGGTGGAAAAATGAATCAAAACCCAAAAAGGTATTTTAGAAGGTGTCATGCTTTGAAATGCTTGATATTTTGTTTAGTCTTCTTGAAATTCCCTTTTCTTGATTTCCCCACCTAACGATTAATCCCATGGCCCCGTTACAACCAAAGTAAAAGACCTCTTGATTCTTATGTGTTTTCATTAATAAAGTAGTGATTTGGTAACTGGTCAAGCTTATGGTCGAATTCATTCCTTTAGGAAATTGAGCGAATTGTCATATATCCTTAAACACTTGAGTGAGGTGAGAAAGAGTGCCCGAATCAGTGAGAATATGAGTCTAGAAAATCTAAGCTTCTAATTGGACGTGAAATTGATTATCTCTTGGTGAATTATTTGAAAATGCCTGTTACTTGGACTTTTTACTCGGGTTCTTGGTTCACTATCTATGCTCTGATTTTATATCTTCTAGCCTTAGTGATTGCTTGAGTACAAGCAAATGAACAAGCTTGGGGTGATTTGATGAGTGTGATTTCACCTCATATTTCATGTACATTTTTGCATGCATTTTCATATAGTTTAGGCAATTTTAATTTGATTTTTGTTAGTTTTTACCTTGGAACGGGTAAGGTGGTGTTGTGGTGTTGTTTTGCAGAAATTTAGGGATTAAATGCTCAATATCAACCATGGTGGAGCTTGGATGAAGATAGAGCTTGAAAAGTGAAGAAAATGAGACAAACAGAGTCCATCACGCCCTGGCCGTGATGACCATCACGGCCTGGCCGTGATGACCATCACGGCCATGATCAAGCAGAGATGAAGGCAAAAGTCAGAAGCAATCACGGCCGTGATAGGTCAGCTGATCCAGACCCTCAACAGGTAGAACTGATCACGGCCTAGCCGTGATGAGCATCACGGCCATGATGAATCAAAAATTGAAAGCACGCCTAGGGCAGAACCCGTCACGGCCTGGCCGTGATGGCCATCACGGCCGTGACGCGTATAATTCCTAAATCTATAAATGAGGCATTTGGGCAGAATAGAAAGGAGAGCAAACTTTTACCCTAAAAAGAAAATGAACGTTTCTCTGCACCAAGGAGCTGCTGTGGCTTCTGTGGAAATCCTCCATGGAGTTCCTTCTCTCCCTTATCTCTATTGTTTTTGTTTTGGCTTTCTCTATTATCATGAGTAGCTAATTCCCTTTTTGTTGGGATTAGATATAACTGAACCGAATATCATGTATTTGCCTTGATGTATTAATATATGTTTATGCCTTCTTATTAGTGTTTGATTCTTTTGCTTAATGCTTTTTGTGGTCTGATCATCCATGAATTGATTTTGAGATTTGATTTGCAATGGGGACGTTCTTATCAATTCTTGATCTGGAATTAATCACCTAGTAAACCTTCCATCTAGGAATGGATTTTGGTTTATTAGTAATCATGTAATCCCTACTCTTAATGCAAATTCACTAATTAGGCCACCTAAGGAATTAGGGTTTAATTAGGGGATTTAGCCTCTTGTCATCTAAGGAATTAGGGCTTGAGTAATCTTGTGGGTTGATTTTAATATTTGAAGCATAAACTGGATTGGTGGTCTTGGTATTGCATGAGGCTAAGGTTTAGTGAAATTTAATCCCAACATCTTTCATATTTGAAGAATCTCTTTTTCTGCATTTCAAGTGTTTACTGAAAATCCTAAAAGAACTTTTTCCTTTTATTTTGTTTATTTTAACTCTTGGGCTTGGTATTTAGTAGTGAGCTCCCTTCCATCCAAAGGTTCGCTTAGATAGTAGTTGAATTGGTACGTGCTAGTACTTGTCTCAGTCCTCGTGGGAACGATATCCCTCTTACCTCTTTATTACTTGTTAGACTAGGTATACTTACCTAGATTTCGTCTCAACACCAGCCAAGATCTTTTCTACATCAGAGATCCTCATATTGTACTTCTCATCCATTTCTTTTGAGGAAAGATGCTTTGATGGTGCCATTTCAGAGAAAATGAATTTCTAGGGTTTTGGAAGAAAGAAGGGTTTTGGAAGAGAGAAGATGAAGAGAGAGAGGGAGTTTTAGAGTATGGAATCGTAAAGGTTAAACCTTTTTGATTCTATTCCTTATATAATCATTAAGGCAGGAGAGTGAGAAAAGAAAAAAAATTAAAATGGTACGATTTATGTGGGGAACTACAACGCCCACTTTAGACATAATGAAAACATGGTGTCAAGATAAAAACTGCCTTGCACATGATTAGCTTCAGATTAGTAAATGGTATTAAATAATTAATAACCATTTTATAAAAAACTTTTGAGTTTTAGCATTGTGACTTAGCATGGTCAGACATGTATTTTAAGAAAACATAAGATAGGTAGCATAGATAGGTTAATTATTATGCATGATATTCAACAATACAATGCATGTTTAGATTATCTCTAATAAATACAAACCTTTCTTTTGCTAATGGTTTAGTGAAAATTTCAGCCCACTGATTTTCAATTTTAACAAACTTAATATCAAAGATACCTTTCTGAACATAATCCCTTATAAAGTGATGTTTAATTTCAATATGTTTTGCCTTAGAATGGTGAATTGGATTTTTGGTTAAGCATATGGAACTAGAATTATCACACTACACAGATATGTTATGCTCATAAATAGAGTAATCCTCAAGTTGATGTTTTACCCATAAGAGTTGAGAGCAGCAACTGACAGCTGAGATGTATTCTGCCTCAGCAGTAAACAAGGCAATAGTTGTCTGCCTGTTACATGACCAGGAGACTAAGCTTGATCCAATGAAGTGACATCCTCTACTGATGCTTTTTCTTTCTATTTTGTCTCCAGGAAAATCAGCATCACAGAATCCCACTAATCTTTATTCTTTTGATCTTAAATATAGCAAACCAAGATTAGTAGTTCCAATCAAATATCTAAATATTCTTTTAAAATATTTTAGATGAGATTCTCTTGGATCAAATTGGAATCTAGAACATATACAGACACTAAACTGAATATCCGGTCTACTTGAAGTTAAGTATAGTAGAGAGTCAATCATATCTTTGTAGACAATTTGGTCTACCTTTTTACCTTCATCATCTTTGCTTAGTTTTGTATTGGGTTGCATGGGAGTTTTCATTAGTTTGGCACTTTCCATTTTGTACTTTTTGAGTATCTCCTTGGTATACTTTTGTTGATGGATGTAGATTCCATCACTCGTCTGCTTGATTTGTAACCCAAGGAAGAACTTTAATTCTCCCATCATGCTCATCTCAAATTCTGCTTGCATTAGCTTGGAAAATTCCTTGCACAACTTTTCATTTGTTGTTCCAAAAATAATATCATCAACATATATTTGAACTATAATAAAATTTTCTTGAGAGATTTTCTTAAACAGAGTAGTATCTACTTGTCCTCTGGTAAATCCATTATGCATGAGAATAGAACTAAGTCTATCATACCATGCTCTAGGTGCTTGCTTCAAACCATATAATGCCTTTTTAAGTTTGAAAACATGATCTAGATTATCAGCATCTTCAAAACCAGGGGGTTGTTTAACATACACTTCTTCCTCAATTATACCATTTAGAAAAGCACTTTTTACATCCATTTGAAAGAGGGTGACTTGGTGTTGTGCAGCATATGACATTAATATGTGGATAGCTTCTATTCTAGCTACAGGTGCAAAGGTTTCAGTATAATCAATACTTTCTTGTTGGTTATAGCCTTGAGCTACTAACTTGCCTTGTTTCTAACAACCTTGCCATCTTCATCCAATTTGTTTCTGAAGACCCATCTTGTTCCAATGACATATTTGTTTTTGGGTTTTGAGACAAGTGTTCAGACATCATTTCTGGTAAATTGGTTGAGTTCTTCTTGCATAGCAAGAATTCAACTTTCATCCTCAAGAGCTTCTTCGATGTGTTTTGGCTCAATTTCTGACATAAATGCCACATTGCTTGACTCTTTTAAAGTGGATCTGGTTCTTACTCCTTCTGAGGGATTTCCAATAATAAGATCCTTAGGATGATGAGTTTTGAACTTCCAGTCTCTTTTGAGATCATCATGAAGATCTTGACTTGTCTGCTGACTAGACTACTGACTTGTCTTCTCCACTTGTCCTGTCTCGACTCAATCACAGGTTTTGTCTTGGTCAAATCAGGTTGTTGGTTTTCCCGATTTGTTTATATCAAGACCTACAATATTATCTTCTAAATCTGATAATTCCTTATGAGTCTTTAAACCATCATTAAACTTAACATGACAGATTCTTCAATAACAAAGGTTCTGGAATTATAAATTCTAAAGGATTTATACATTTCAGAATATCCTACAAAAATACTTTTATCTACTTCGGAGTCAAACTTTCCAAGTTGATCCTTGGTATTCAGAATGAAGCATTCACAACCAAATGCATGAAAATAAGATATGTTGGGGCTTTTACCTTTCCACAATTCATAAGGTGTCTTCTTTAGAAAAGGCCTAATAAGTATTATATTTTCTACATAACATGCAGTGTTTACTGCTTCTGTCCAGAAGTACTTAGGAAGGTTATTCTCATTGAGCATAGATCTAGCCATCTCTTGCAGAGATATGTTCTTTCTCTCAACCACTCAATTTTTTTGTGGAGTTCTAGGTGCAGAGAAGTTGTGAGAGATCCCATTCTCCTCACAGAACTGTCTAAACTGCTCATTTTCAAATTCTCAGACATGATCACTTCTAAGGGTAGAAATATAGAAACCCTGTTCATTTTGTACTCTTTTGCAGAATACTGAGAAAGCCTTAAAAGACTCATCCTTGTTGGTTAAGAAGAGTACCCATGTAAATCTAGAGTAGTCATCAACTATGACAAATCCATATTTTCTTCCAGTCAGACTAGAAACACTAACTGGTCCAAACAGATCCATGTGTAACAACTGAAGAGGTCTAGAGGTTGATACTTGGTTTTTAGATTTGAAACTTGATTTTATCTGTTTACCTCTCTGACATGCATCACACAAAACATCTTTCTTAAAACTAATATCAGGCAATCCTCTCACAAGGTTATCCTTTTTCAGTTTAGAAATTAGTTTCATACTAGCATGTCCTAGTTTCTTATGCCAAAATAATCTTTCATCCTCTTTAGACATCAGACAGGTTACACTTTGATCCGAGAGATCAGTCAGTTCCATCTTCTACAGATTTTGTTGCCTTTTGATGAAAAGAGGGTTTTGCCACTACAGTCTTTAACTACACATAAATCTTTGGTAAAGGAGACATCAAATCCACTGTCACATAATTGACTTATGCTAAGAAAATTGTGTCTTAATCCTTCAACCATAAGAACATTAGATATAGAGGGAAGAGGGGGTTTACCACAAATAGTACCAATGTCTATAACCTTTCCTTTCTGATTTCCTCCAAAGGCAACATATCCTCCTTTCTTAAGTTAGAGGTCTAGGAACATAGACCTTTCTCCTGTCATATATCGCGAGCAACCACTATCCAGGTACCAGCAGTGGTGTTTTCTTTATCCTATTAAGGACATCTACAACAGAAATTCTTTGATCTTTAGGTACCCATAATTTTCTGGGTCCTTTTTTGTTAGTTCTAGGAGTCTGTGAAGACTTCCTTCTCTTCTTATGGATACACTTAGACATAACATGTCCAGTCTTTCCACAGTAGTTACAGACAGGTATGGATTTAATTAATGCTGACTTAACAGACACCTTAAAGGTTTTAGTTGATACTTTATGATGTGTCTGATGGACATATCCAATACCTTCTTTGTTAAGAGAGTGTCTCTGACAGCCAAGCAGTTTTATCAGATTATCTCTTCCATTAACAAATTTGGCAAGAACAGAAGTGAGCTCTTCCACTTTCTGTTGAAGTTTTTCAACTTCTTCAGATTGTGATGTTTCACTTGAGATCTTAGAAACATCAGAATTTTTAGTCTTCAGCTTATTGTTCTCTTTGGCCAGCTTCTCACACTCTTAAGACTTCTACTTATGCTCACTGATGAGCTTTACATACTCTCTCTTGAGGGATTTGAAGGCCTTAGATAAGCAGTTGGATTCCTCCAACACTCCTCATAAGTATTAAGTAATTCCTCATATTCAGAATGTACCTCATTATCTGAATCTGAGCCAGTATTGGCCATCATACAGGGATTAGCTTCTTCATCTGTCTCATCATCAGAAGATGTTGACTCCAGATCCTCACAAGTAGCCATCATTCCTTTCTTCTTATTTTTGAAGAACTTCTTAAAAGGGACTTTATTAAGTTGGGGACATTCAGCTTTGATGTGACCGGGCTTCTTGCACTCATAGCAAACAATTGAAATCTTGTCTGTTGAAGAGGATTCTTTGAAGTTCTTGTCCTTGTTGAACCTTATGAGTGAATTATCCTTTATGAACTTCTTTTTCTGTAAGAGAAGCTTTATCTTCTTGGTTAGGAGAGACAATTCTTCATCACTTTCAGAATCCTTGGGTTCAGACAGGTCAGCATCACTAGATGACTCGTCTGCCGTCAGGGTTTTTGAAACCTTTGAAGATTTTTTATTAGACTTCAAAGCAATTGACTTGCCCTTCTTTGTAGTAACTTCATCACCAAGTTCCTGCTCATGAACAGTTAGTGTACCAAGAAGTTCATCCATAGTCAGGGTAGTGAGATCCTTGGCTTGAGAGATGGCAGTGACTAAAGGTCTACACTGCTTAGGAAGACTTCTAAGTAACTTTCCAACTTTCTTAGCATTAGTATAAACTTTGCCAAGAGATTTTAAACCATTGATGACAGTTTGGAATATTCCTATCATTTGAGCAACGGATTCTCCCTTCCTCCATGAGAAACAGTTCATACTTTCTAACAAGTATGGCAATCTTTGATTCTTTAACTTTGTATGTTCCTTCATGTGTGACAGCTAAAGTATCCCATATTTATTTTGTAGAATCACAGGCACACACCTTTTCAAATTCTTCAGGACTAAGAGCACAGATGATGTTGTATCTGGCTTTGTGGTTCAGCTCCCACTAAGTCTTTTCTGTAGGGGTCCACTAGGCTTTAGGTTTGTCAGTGTTATCATCATTTTTTAGGAATAAATGGACCATCAGTGATGACATCCCAGAGATCAGAGTTTGTAGATAGAATGAACCATTGAAATCTATCTTTCCAATAGTTATAGTTATCTCCATTGTAGAATGGAGGTCTGGTTAGGGAAGCTCCTTCAGTCTGGTGACTTTCACTTGAACTAGCTCCATCAGTCATTCCAGCAGTCATGTCTATTCTTCAGGACCATTACCACTACACTGTTAGATGCTCAACCCAAAGGCTGAGCTCCCATACCAACTGAAATAGACAACTATAAACACCTGAAGGGGGTTGAATTGTGTTTATCAGAATTATTTAAAATAAGCTCCAAATCTTTTCGCACACAAGCTAAGTTCAGACAAGTAAGACAACACTACACAGACAGGTGACCTGTCTGTTGAGATTCAACAGAAAGACACACAAGCATACAACTTAAAAAAACAGTTTGATATATACACTTTTGATCCCTTTAGTTAGAAAGTAGATAATATAATCGATGCAACTAAAGAGTTTAAGAGAAGAGAGATTAACATAATTATTTATCCTGGTTCACTCTTCAACACAAAGTGCTATGTCCAGTCCTTGGTAGCACCAAGTTTTATCCACTATAACTGATCAGGTTACAGACTCCAAGTATTGTTTTCACACTTAGCCTCTTCAGCCTCCAAGACAAGTATTCTTTGCACATTTAGCCTCTTCAGGCTCACTCAAGTTGGTTTAAGAAGTTTGTTTGTAGTAAATACAATCAGACAGACAGTTATTTCACTAACACTCAGAGTGAATTAAATGTAAGCTTGGGAAAGACTGTGTAATAACTTCAAATGATTGAAGAATACAGATTGAAAGAATGAAGGAATAAATGCAGAGTAATGACTCTTTTTAATGCTGTGTATTATCTATATCTTCATCTCCAATGGCTTCTGTATTTATAGACTTCAAGCATTTAAGATCCATTAGAGACATTCCTTCAAATGTTGGCTTCAAGCAGAACTTCATTAAATGCTTAATTGCAATAGAGTCGTTCTGGGCAGCCATTAATGCAATAGGAACGTCGGTTGTACTCTAACATGAAGGATCATGGCTTTATGCATCGTGCGGTAGCTAAATTAGAGTCGTGCATAACCCTTTTGTACTTTGCAGAGCACATTTCCTTTTTCGTGTAATAACCAAGAGTACTAGGGAATAAAGTATGTTGGAAACATTCTTTAATCGGATTTCATCTCTGATTTCCTAGGTCCCTTGTGAGAATGCTTCTAGCTTTTCTTGATAAGCGTGAGATTGAGAACGAGAGCTTCAGAGTCTTTTGTATGCGGGGACAGCTTCCAAAAGCTATTTGTACTTTGGGTTCTTCATCAAAGAACCACAGACAAGTATAGGAATTTATCAGAAGACACGTTGAAGCATCAATGTAGAAAGTCAATAATCCTAGTCAGCAGACATGTTGACTTTTGCTTCTCCAGACAGGTGATCATCTATGTGAGCAGACAAGTGAGAAGGTGACTTCTTATTATTTTGATCTGCACACTAGGTAGACAGGTTAGCAACCAATACGAAGGTTAATTAAATCATTAACCAATGTTTAGTTTTCTACAAAATTTAGGGAAATGTAAATCAGACATTTTAAAGACTTAACACAATACTGTTATATAAAACAACTCAAGTAAAGTAATAATATTAAATCACATATTTTAATTCACAAGTTAAATACTTAAGTAAAGCACATGCCACTATCACCAGGTTACTCTCAAAATTTACATTTTCCCTTCAACTAAGAGACCAAGAGTTTCTACCTTGAAACACTTTAACAAACTTGAAGAGGAACAACTACACAAAAAATACATGGTGAAATATTACCATTGGCAAGCACCAAAGCAACATAAATGAGCAGTGTATTGTACTGTATATGAAAGCTTTTATATCAAAATAGTCAAATTAGACACAAATTAGCAAATAAACCATGTCACTTAAAATAGTTGAAATCCTTGCTGAGACACAAGAGTAGAACTAGTACTTCAACTGGCATTGAGAAAAATACCATGGATGAATTACAGTTTTACACAAAATCATGTACTCACTAGCTAACAACCAAGATGATTGACCCAAAAGCTCATCAATGCATTAATTTTATCCTTAGATGTCAACATACAATGCAGATCCCTCCTGAATGCGTAATTGCTTCTTCAGACCACCCCCAGCTCTTAAAGGCTTCAACTTTTGCATTCCATTTGGGTTTGGAGACACTCACTTTGGCTAATAATGCTATAACAAAACTTACTTTTGAAGGATCAAACCCCAATTCCTTTGCTTCATCCACGACCTTCCTCAAGACCTGATCACTGAATACATAAGGTCTCCTCCGAATAAAATAGGCAGTGTTTGATTCCTTCACTCCTTCATCACGCAACAACTTCAAAATTTCCCTAATACATTTCTTGTTTACTAATAAACTAGGCGAACTAAGTAAAGCATCAAGGGTTTTCTTATCAGATTGAATGAATGTTCTCATCAATTCATACATAGCCATGATGCTATTCTCGAGGCTTGAACATAGGAAATGAGGGCACTAAGTCACCACCAGCACAATGTCAGAGGTGGAAGCACCTTTGAAGGCTAAAAATTCAAACTTTGGCAAAACACATTTGTGGGGATCGTATGAAAGCAACTGTTGTGACCTTCTAAGGATACTGCTAACCTGGGAATCTGAAAAACCATGGCTTCTGAAGACGGCAAAAACTGTCTCCGGCTTTTGTGAGGTCTCAAAAAGACATCGTTTGGAAGCTTTTAAAGCATTATCTGGGGTGAATCCAAGATTTTTGATAAGGTAGGAGAGAGTAAAAGAGTGTGAATGTGAAGTGGTTGTGCAGAATTTGAGAGAAAATGGAAATGAGTAAAATTTAGGATTTGAAAGTGGAGATGTTGATTGGAATGTAAAAGAGATGAGGCTGAGAAGTGGATATTTGAACATCATCATGGCCAAAACCCTCTTCCTTCCATTAAATCAAAGGAAATCGTCCCATGTACTCCTTCTCCTCTCCCAATTGGACTAGCACTAGCAATGTTTGTGTATTGTGTTTTTTTTTGGATAAAATTTGTGTATTGATTTTATTTATTTATTTTTTGACTTTTTCTATTTTCCTTTTTTCCCATTCGCTTAGTCACTAGCAAGTTTTTGTGTATTTACTGGTATCTTTAAATCTATACTATATAAATTAAGGAATAATCTTTTGAATGCTCTTCCACATGTCAAGCTCTGAAATACAACTGATATCATATTTTCAAATAAAATTATTAAATATCCAAATTTGAGTCACAAGAGATTTGATTCGAATTTTGATGCACCCAATGATAGGGGTGTTCAAAACCCGGTCCGGCCCTAGAACCCGTCCCAACCGGTGGTGTTCCGGTCCGGGTTAACCTTCGAGTTACTCAACCCATCCCATATAATAAAAACCTTCTTTTATCCCTCCCTAGAATACGTTTCACGTACGGTCATTGAAAAAGAAGTATGAAGTAAAATACTAAACTTCTACTCTCACATCTCATGTCTCACACTAGCCCAATTGGTGGCTTTTAGGAAGCATTTTATGACATTGAAAGAATCTTGTTTGATGAGAGTATTTTGATTTTAACAATGTGACTTTGGTAACATGAGAATAAATGAAGCATCTAGCAAAATGATTTATTTGTTGATATTTTGTAACATCTAATTTTGGATCAATTGGCGGCATTTAGGTAGCATCTTTTGTTGATATTTTACCTTACAAAAAAAATTAACATTTTCTCACTCATGGAAATTTTGTTTACAAAGAATCTATTTATATTCGGGTCAATCTGGTCCCGTCCATTTAGACACAGTCTTAAACCAACCCTCATATGAACGGGTTCCTTTGGGTCTAGGGATGGGTTCGGGTTCAAAGATTTGACCCTATCAATGTTTAGGGCCGGGTAAAGGGACAAGTATAACCCGTCCCACGCTAACCCGTACCCAATGATAGTTTGAATTCACTTTTAATACACTTTAAAATTTTAGAAATTTCGTGTATGATATAAGAAAATATTATAATATTAATTGTAATATCGACCTGCACTGGAAAATAGGATTAACTCATATAGATTTTGAAGCGAGAAAAAAAATATGATAGATAAATATATTTCTAATGATGGTTAACTTGCACTGGAAAATAGGATAAATGAATCGAATATATTTTCAAGTTAGAATAAAAAATAATATGATAGATAGCTATATTTTTCAAAAATGCTTAACTTACATGAGAAAAATAAGAGAATTAAATCAAATAAATTTTATTGAGAAAAGAAAAAATAATATGCTAGATAAATATATTTTCTAAAAATAGTTAACTTACAATGAAAAAAAATTAAAAATAAATTAAATCGATTTTCAAGAGAGGAGAAAAAATTCATATCATTACAAAGATCACGACGACATATTTAGTATTAGATTTTAATTAGATTATATTTATAAATGATTAATCAGATTGAAAGCAATTGTTACTTTAAAAATGTATATTTACTATTAAATATTCAAATAAGTACGATGCAAAAGTAGTGAGAGAAGAGATGGTTGGTGTTAACTGTGACACCCTAAAACCCGGCATCACATGGTTACCCTTTGCGGAAAAGAAACTTATTTAAAACGTTGGTCGCTTTCGGAAAATTAACCTTTTATATAGGGTTACTGAAAAAGGGTACTCAATTTATTTTTGTTTGTTAAAAGAAGTTAAGAAAAGGTGATAAACACTCAGAACATGAAAATAAACATCATACATATAAATATAACTGTCCCACTTGGGATCTTAGGTTTGATTACGAAACAGGCCTTGTCGAACTGGCCAACATACACTAAAACAGCTACTGAAGAAACAGGAAAAAAAGAAACATCAAACCGGGGATAGGGAACTGGGTACAAGACTCAAAAGATGGCTCTAAAAGCCTAGGGACTATCGGGACAACTCCAAATGCCGACGAACGATCTACCAATGCCTCCTGCATGCAGAGTGACCACAGACGTTACCCCCAGACGAGATATTAGATGCCGGATCGATAACGTCACCGCGATCGTCGATGGGGACGTCGTCATCTCCGGGATCCTGCGGATGGTACTCTGGCTCCTCCTCCTCCTCGTCCTCGACCTCTATCAGCTCAAGAGGTTCTTCCTCAGGATCCTCTTCGGGATCTCCTCCACTGGATCCTCCGCAAGCGGTTCAACTGGATCAAAATGCTCATGAAGGAAATCGATCGGTGACTTGTAGCATATGAAGGTAGTACCATGGAGGTAGAAGCGCCACAGTCCTCGTCTCGACGGTATGAATCCTTCGTACGGGACTCCGTTAGCATTCGTCTCGGTAGTCGTGACTGGTCCTCGATACGTCGCGGTTGTCGTACCCTCATGTATAGTCCAGTTCCCTGCCATCCCAACATGATCAAACACTTCACTCCTCGAGCTCGAATGTGCCAAGGGAACGTTCGGATCCATCTAAAAGCACGTGCATACCCGATACAAGAAGAAAAGAACATAACATACAGATGTGCAAGAGTGAGATACCGTCATAAGATATATCCCACAACATACATATACATGATACATACATCACATAATCATATAAGCAGTTAAATCATGCATATACATAACATAACAGTGTTATATCAAAGGGTTTCAAACCCGCACAGTCAATCTTTGAAAATATGTATGGCACTTCAATATCAGGCTCTAACTTAATCTCATGAGATATCAACACCGTTTTCCACCGGAGAAGAATTATAGTTGGTCAATCTCTAGCCCACCGGGCAGTTGCCTCCATACTCTCATGCATTTAAGGTCTCAGGACGAGCAACGTCACATGTGCCTCTGAACCGGTCACATGGACTGACTCCCAGATACCACCTTGTATCTGATATGTAAGAAAGCACGTCTGCCTGGGGAAATGCACATGAGAAAATATTTTACTCAAAAGGTTTTCTTTGTGTTCATTATTTTTCACTGTCACAGCTCAAAGCTAAAGACTTAATCATCATTTCCCCATCACTTGAAAACTTAGAAACATTGGACACACAGTCCGAATGCTCAATCACAACGCTCGAGACCGATGCCGCAATCAAGGGTTGTGGTCGTATAAATCACTTATGCTTTTATTCATGTTTTGAACTTAACATGATAAGGACAATAGCCCATAACAACGAAATCAGAACGCACTGTCCTCGATTTCGAGAATTGGACTCTCAGTCCATAACATCATGAATATGACTCATGACCCCGAATTAACACTGATCCAAGATCACGTGCGTATAACTAAATACTAGAGGCGACGTCTCGCGTACTAGATTCTCTTTCTTAAGTACTTATTTTTCGTTCAATGAAAATCAAATTCAAAATCGAACCCTCGATAACCTATCCAGGCTATCGGAAAATTTCTAAAATATTTAGGAGAAAATCTTAACTTTGAAAATCTTTTATAAATCATCTTTGAAATACTTTTATCTTTGAAAATCCCCAATAGGATATTGCCAAATAATCTTGAAAGTTTTCACTTGAAGACACATAGTTCTAAGAGATTGAAAAGTTTAAGGATTTATAACTTGTTTATTTTATGTTATTAAAGCAAGTATGTAACACCCTAGTTTTTACACATATGATTAATTATTTTATTTGGGTGTTTATGTTTATTTTGTTATATGGTTTAGTTTGAGTAATTAAATTACTCTCTTCAAATTATTTTATTGGGTGCGTTAGCACTGACTTATTTCAGTGAATGCACGCTTACTAGACAATAAGTTACATTATTGTCACTATTATTATCAGTACAGAAAAGTGTTTTAAATAATATGATTAAGATAAAAACATTTTCATATTTTCATTCTATTTAATTTTAGAGTTGAAAATAAACTGGTTTGACATCAATCAGAGATTAAATTTTGGACCGAGTATTTTCTTAGTTGATCAGTTCAATTATTAATCTTTGCTCTAATTTGAATTTCGAAATCATATATTTATCAATCTTTATTTTTAGATTCCAAAAAGTAAAAACATGTTTATTTTAAGCTTAATATTTATCACTCATTTTATACCCACTAGTAAAAAAATAAGAAATTCTCTCTCCCCTCCCCTTTATATTCGACGCCTCCCACCTCTCAACAGATCTTATCCCTCCTTTTATTTTCTTCTCCTTCTTCATTAAGGAAACCCCATCCCTCTCCATTCAGATCACGACCACTAGCCGGGAAGCCGCGCGCCGCCGCCTGCACCGCTCGGAGTCGTGTGCCGCCGAGGAGAAGCTTCAACTGCCACGCGAGGAGGAGAAGATGCGCATCTGTTTCGCGTCCTCAGCCGTCCCTGTCTCGCCCAAAACGCGCCTGGTCTCGTGCCACCGCGAGCTCCGCATAGCCGTCGCCTCTTGGCCGCCGTTCAGTCGTCCGGCTGCCACTAGAGGAGGAAGGAGAGGGCTGTACATCCTCGCTCCCCTCATCTCACGGGTCTGGTTCGGAGCTCAGCCACTCGGACCACCTCCAAACACCGTTCGAACCACCATGGTTGCTGTGTTCTCCTTTCCTCTTCATCTTGGGTAAATGTTTACCCCTATTCTCTTCTAGATTGAAAAATCCAAAATTGATTTTGAAACCCTAACCCTAACCCTTTGATTTCAGATTTTAATCTTGAAATTTAAGTTTGTTTTATGAAATTACGATTGTGAATTAGTGTTTGCCTAAACCGATTTCATTATCCTTTAGTTAAAATGAGTTTTCCCCAAATTGTATTTAGGAGCCCTAAACCCCAATTTGATTTTAATTGAATTTGATTCTGTTTTTGTGAAATTAATTATGATTTAGTGTAATTAGAACTCTTAATTGGTGATTCCCAAGTTCTTTTTCATGATCCTTTAATCAAAACAAAGTTTCCTTAAAGGGTATTATGAAGCGTAAGCTCCAAACGTGATTTTCTTTGAAAATAACCTTGTTTGGTAATAAGATAAAGTGTTTAGATCAAATTAAAATGTGTGTTTGATCATGTGTAATTGATTTTCTTGGTTTCTGGTTGTTGCGCGTTGTTGGATTCCCTCTCTGAGACGTTTGACACGGCTATGTTTGCTTGATGGAGTAGATATGAGCTAATGTGAGCATTAAGACGAGGATCCTTTACTTGTCTTCAAAGGTAAGGGGAGTTTGCCTAGGGATATTCAATAACTATATGCATGTATGTATGTGTGTAATTGAGTGTTGTGAATATTATTGTGATGTTGAGCCAATACTTGAATAACTTGTTTACTTGAACTGCTGTGGATATTACTTGAAGTTGAACATTTCTTGCTTTAAAGTGTTATGAATTATATATTTGTGATGAACTGTCATTAATTGTGGTATTATTATTGTTGTGAATATATTACGGTTGACTGAAGTTTGAGAAGCCGGACTTGAGTCTGTGCCCAATGACTATAAGGATTAAAAGCCTTAATAAGCCTTGAATAGAACTTTGAAAGTTTTGGGTTCACTTATAAAAGTTCCTTATTTAAAGTGTTTACTTCAGGAGAATAAGATCTTTGTTTTTAGAAAAATGTTGAAGTGATTTTAAGTTGAAGGAAACCACCTTTTTATGATAAAAAATTTTGTACAAGAGAAAAATCCTTTTCGAACTATGTGTCGTCAAGTGAAAACTTTCAAGATTATTTGGCAATATCCTATTGGGGGATTTTCAAAGACAAAATTATTTCAAAGATGCTTTATAAAAGATTTTCAAAAAAAAAGGTTTTCTCCTAAATGTTTTAAAAACTTTCCGATAGCCTGGATAGGTTATCGAGGATTCGGTTTTGAATTTGATTTTCACTGAACGAAAAATAAGTACTTAAGAAAGAGAATCTAGTACGCGAGACGTCACCTCTAGTATTCAGTTATACACACGTGATCTTGGATCAGTGTTAATTCGGGGCCATGGGTCCTATTCATGATGTTCTGGACTGAGGGTCCAATTCTCGAAATCGAGGACAATGCGTTTTGATTTCATTGTTGTGGACTGTGTCCTAATCACGTTGTTGTGGACTGTGTGTCCTAATCACGTTGTTGTGGATTGTGTGTCCTAACCACGTTGTGATGAACGTTGTTAAAGGTGAATGTTGTTTTCTACGACCACAAGCCTAGGACTGGTGCATCGATCTCGGGCATTGTGATTGAGCATTGGTTGTGTGTCCTATGCTTCTAAGTTTTCAAGTGATGGGGAAATGATGATTAAGTCGTTAGCTTTGAGCTGCAACAGCGAAAAAGAATGAACACAAATAAAACCTTTTAAATAAAATATTTTCTCATGAGCATTTCCCCAAGCAGACGTGCTTTATTATATATCAGATACAAGGTGGTATCTGTGAGTCTGTCCATGTAAACCGAGTTCAGAGGCACATGTGGCGTTGCTCGTCCTGAGACCTTAAATGCATGAGGGTATGGAGGCAACTGCCCGGTGGGCTAGAGATTGACCAACTCTAATTCTTCTCCAGTGGAAAACGGTGAAGTTGAATATGTGTGCAGCTATTTCCTAACTGGAATGGGGAAATAGTGTCATTGCTTTGCATGAGCATCCTATCGGGAATGGGGATGTGGACCATTGATTTTTCTTGGGCATTGTTTTGTTCGTTTTTACAATGTGCCATGTGCAGAGCCTGATCAGCTTGAAACGAAACAGAAAGTTGTGGGATCTCCGGAGATTAGGTATCAAAATAGAATTGAATATTGAAGTGTCATGCATTCTCTTTATAAAACTGATTGTTCGGGTTAGAGACCCTTTGATATAACACTCTTATGTTATGTATATGCATGATTTAACTGCTTATATGATTATGTGATGTATGTATCATGTATATGGTTGTTGTGTGATATATCCATTTGTCGGTATCTCACCCGTACAAACATATCAGGTTTCTTCTGGTTTGCTATTGTACCCTGGGTATTTTAGTACAGATGTTGCAGAGGAGT